>VKOC01017768.1:0-77006 GCA_009364415.1 Spea multiplicata
GTTTAGGGTTAATTTAGGGGCAGTTGTTAATTTAGGGGCAGTTGTGGTTGATGGGGGTCTTCTCTTTAGGATTAATTTAATGCTAAGGACTGAGGGTTAATTTAACTAATTTAATAAGGTTAATTTAAGGTGCAGTTAGAGGTAAAGGGGGCAAACTGAGGGGAATCTAAATCCTGGGGGCAGTGAAGATTAACCCAGTACTTATTTATAAAAGTATAGTGTCTGAACGAGTCTGCAAATCTATGAGATGGCATATCAGGGGGGTATATGGCATATCTGGGGAGGACGGAGTGACATATCTGGGGGTATAAGGCATATAGGGTATATGAGGCATATGTGGGGAGGGTGGAGTGGCATGTCTGGGAGGTAGTGTGGGAGGCCTCGGCTCAAATGTCCATAACTGGGGGGGGCAGGTTGGGAAATAAAAACAGGAAATGCATTTTTAGCGTTTGTTTTTAACATCCTACGTTGCTTTATTAAATTTTAAATAAATGAAAAATTTACATTTTTTTATCTGATTAATTGAAAAAATAATCGGCCAACGAATCGATTATGAAAATAATAGTTAGTTGCAGCCATAATCGACATCTCTCTATGTAAATGACTAAGGCACTTAGAAGTAGACTAATTGTATTTCATCAATGAAATGTAAATTTTCCCTTCAGCCTTTAGGTGTTAATCTGTCAAATGTAATTATTGTAAATTTTCACTATCCCCTATCCCCGCAATACAATCCTGGAACTCTACGAATTGCGGCAATATACATTTCTATAAGTGTTACTTTTAGGGCTGTAGAACACTACGGGACACTCGTGGGCATCAAACATTCTCTGCTCATAGGAACCCAAAACCCTCTGCCTCTCTTTACTAAGATGGACTGCTCATAATGGACGATTAAGACGGGAATATTTTGTATGATAGAAATGACAAAAAAATACATAAAATTAAAAAAAAAAAAGTTTTTTTGTAACTCCAGACATCCAACAAACAATTTGTGCCAAACATATTGTAATATGGTTTGATTGATACCTAATAGAATGTCCTATATGAAGTCACTGCCTCTATATCCATACATTAATGTGAATACATTAAGTCATCTGTAGTTTTCGTCTCCTCTAGACACGGCGGGAATGTCAGACTGCTGGTTTTCAACAGAGTTCTAGCAAATTCACTGCAATTTCATGCATCTCATGGACCGCTTACAAGAATGACATCACTACTTGGCGTAATCATCTAAAACACATACTGACCTTTGTCGAATAGTAAATGTATACATAAATAAGTCTTTTAATGCAGTCTGTGTTCATACATTCAAATGCTAGGAAACCTGCCTACATTTGGGGCTGCTAACAACCATGCCTAGCTTATATAAAATTATAATTATGTCATGGGCAGGCAGCAATTTATATAAAAATTGACATTACTATCTCGAGACAGAAGACAATTTATGTATGTGATATTGTCATTCAACATTTTTAAAATTATCAGAGCATAAAAAAAACTCCAAAATAATAATAATTAAAAAAATAATAATAATACGGAAAATTCTAGTTTCATTTTTTTCCAGCAAAAGGCCCAGTATAAGCGTATGGACTTTAGAAACACTATTGCCGTAGTGGCGCAATATGCTAACTGTACCTTTTAATTTTTTTTTTATATATATATATATAAATAAGAAATCATCTAAAATGAAAGAACAAAAAAAAATAAAGTTGCATGTTCCTGTATCAGGCTGTGACAAAACAGCAAATCTCCTCAGTAGGAGAAACATTTACTCTTACATTAATGCAGCAACATATAGCAAATGACCTTCCGTGTAGAAACTGTCACTCGTGTCAGAGAAAATGATGATGTTATTTGAATCTCAATCGAGGGGATGAATAAAAGCACTAAAAGATACATTTAGGTCTGTAGTGTATTTGACAGAGTGAATCCAATTTACCAGGATTGCAACGATTCGATTGTCTGAACACCCACAGGTATGGATCAAGATGAAGAAACAAAAGCGACAGTCTGACTGTAAGAGGCATTTATTCGGTGTGTGTTCTATAGCGATGTCTCACAATAAGTTCTTACAAAATAACCTCATCGAATCGTACATCACAAGCAGCCGCAGTGAAAGCAGAGCCATAAATAAACCCCCCAGAGCCCCCCCTCTTACCCTCGATGAATACAAAAAAACTTTTGTAATTAGATAAAAAAAAAAAAAAAAACACCTTCATTAGGGAGGGCAAATACATTGATACTGGGAAGTGACAACTAAAAGAAGGTAAGAATTTTGTGTTTTCCTAGTCACTCCCGGTAGCACAGGAGATATAACAAAGCTTATAAGGAGAGTCAAAGAACAACCGCCTCCAAAATTCTTCTTCCGAACTTGGACTCTTTTGATCTCTAGCCGATAAAATCTCAAAAAGACGTGAACAATCTTCCACGCAACGCAGCAGCCCTGCACATCTGGTTGATAGGAACCCTGGCTGCCTCAGCCTAAGATGTCGATACGGCTCAAGTAGAATGAGCCTTAAATCCCGAGGAAGGTTCTTCACCAACGGTCTTGTAAGGTTTGGCCAAGACTAGCCACTATGGATACCCTGGAAACCGCTGGCTCTTTTGTTGGATCCGGAAAAAGGAAACAAATAAGCAAAAGGACTTCCTCCAAGCAGAGGTCCTTTCCAAGTAAGCTTTCAAACATCTGCCTGGACGTCCGGTCTACGGAGTAGGCATTACTTGTCATACTTTGGCTCTGGACAAAAAAAAAAGTAACCCAATTGCCTAGTTTAGGTGGAAGTGGGAAAATAGCAAAATAGCTTTGGCAGAAACTCAGGAGGAGTACCCATTATCAACTTATCCTCAAAAAAATAGACGGTAGGGTTTCAAAATAGAGAGACACTGGATCTCCGCTACCCTTTCGGCTGATGTCAAGGCTACCAATAGAGCGGTCTTCAGGGCAAGTATCCTGATGGAGATGTCTTGTAAAGGCTTAAAACAGAGGTAAAGTCAGACAGGAGAAGACAGTTCAGATCCCATGATTGTATCAGTGAAAGGCCATAGTCTGCAGACAGGCTTCATGAAACGTTTGACCCAAGGGTGAAATGCCAATTGTGTGTTCAGGAGTGAACTTAGGGCTGTAAGAAGTCTAAGACATGGCTTATAGGAATGGAATCCAGCCAGACGGTACTGATGGAGCTCTAGGAGCTGAAATTCCGCCAAATCTTATATTGTAGATTAGTAATCTACTTCCTACTACTTAAAGTATCTGCTGTATCTGACCAGCCTGGACTAATCTCTCCCTTTCAGAAGCCACACTGTCAACTTTAGGTATGAAGGATCTGGGTGGAGAACAGGCCCCTTTCATGGTAGTTCTGGCCTTATTTCTAGTCTTCTGGGACTCTCCACAGACTACCTCCAGATACTGAATCCTCTGGGGCCAAACTGGATCAGTAACACCAGACATTTCTCTTTCTTGATCTTTCGTTTAAATCTAGACATGAGAGGCATAGGAGGGAAAAATGTAACCCAGGCTTGTAGACCCAATTCTGGGAAAGGGTGTCCAGGATTAGAGAATGACCGGCCGCCGACAGGGAGTAGAAAAAAATCCAAATTCTTGATGACTGCTGTAGGCATAAGGTTGATGTCCAGTAAACCCCACTCTTCTTTAATCTGAAGGAAGGTAGAGTGGTCCAGAATGCTGAGGAAGTTTGCAGTTACATTTTCCACAAACAAAAGCTGCAGCCAGGCAAGTCTTTTTGGAAAGGAACATAAAAGGTCCTGACGGTTGAGTGTCGCTAAAAAATCCCCCTGGGAGTGAAGCTCTACTGTAGATTCGACTGATTCCATCTTGAATAAAATGGTTCAGGAACCTGAGGTCTATTATCACTCTGAAGCTTACGGAACCACAAAAACCCGGCAGTAAATGCCTCTTCCTTTTTGGGGAGGAAGAATCAGGAACTTCTTCGCTACAAAAGTCTGAAGAGCTTGTCGTCGATAAGGATCCAAATGGACACTTGGCACCAGGAAACGTTCCAGGGGAACACCAATAAGCTCCAAACTGTACCCTCTGGAAATGAGACCCAGATTACAACCGTCTGAAGTAATTTGAGTCCATCACTGAGGAACGTCCCTCAGCCTGCCCCCTACTGGTCTGCTTCTGGCGTCATGCCTTTTTTGAAGAGGAATCTTTCTGCTTGGTAGGAGCAGTTCTCCCTACAGGGTCTCTCACGAAATCAGGGTGACGATCTCGCTTCCAGAGATTATAGAGAGCAAATACAAGCAATCTCTAACACACATGAGGAGGTGCATCGTGGAAGAGCATGGGAGGCTCATGTGCAGTCAAGGAATGCATAGAGGGAACAGAAAGTGTGTTGCTTCCTGCTTGGGATGCCAGTTGGATTCAAATAGAGTCTTCACCAAGACATCATCGGAAATGAAAGAAAATATTCAAGAAACGCCTTCTGCGGTTATGTTTTTGTTGAAAGAAATAAAAATTAAAAAAAAAAAAACATAACTAACTAAACAGACCTGTTGGTTTTTGATTACTCGGTAATGCTTTTATCTTGCATTTGGCCATTCATCCAACGCACCAACTCGCTAGTGAATAACTTTATAAGCACAGGTACAATGTAACACATATATATATTATATATATATATATATATAATAGTATACCATATACACACACACACACGTATAAAAAGGGAAATTTCTATAATTTCATTATATCCAAACCAGACACGAACATGTTGCCGCACGGGAAATTTAATTAACTAAAAACCATAGATAAAACCCGCGACACATTTCAGTGACTGCAGTAATGCACGGCACCGCAGACATCTGTAGCTCGTAATGACTTCACGCGTTTGATCTCAGTCAGAAGTGATTAGCAAAACCCAGCACTGATCATAAGCAATAACCGAGAAGCACGCCACTGGATAAAGAGACTGTTCAGGCTTCAAAACCATTTGTTTTAACGTATTATTTCCCTAATCTCCACAATTTTATTCTATAATACTCATAAAACCACAATGAAGGACAAACAAAATAGTGTCATAGATAAAGAAGACATAAGAAGCAAGGGGCAAAAAAGACAATCGTATTTAAAGAGAACTATATTATATATATTATATATATATATATATATATATATATATATATATATATATTATATATATAGCTTTATTTCTATACATCCATTGTATCTATAAACT
Source organism: Spea multiplicata (assembly GCA_009364415.1). Lineage (NCBI taxonomy): Eukaryota > Metazoa > Chordata > Amphibia > Anura > Pelobatidae > Spea > Spea multiplicata. The sequence continues at coordinate 5,202 of VKOC01017768.1, forward strand.
ACTAGCAAAATTATAGATTGGGCTGTAAAAATTTCCTAAAAAGTCGTTAAATGACTAAAACACGATAATTCACAAAGAAAACATGTATGGTGTTGAAGGATACCTTGGATGCCATCCGCATGAACATTCTGTTTTGATCCTCAGCTGTTCCCATCTTTTCTCTCTTCACCAAATCACGGAGGCTTTGGTTGTCATCGTCATGGAAATATCTCACCCTCTCTTTATCGACATGCGTAGGGACCTAAGATGCAGAAGAAGTATTGTATCAAAGATAAAACACATATCAGTGATGACACAGGGTCAATAACAGTAGTAACCTAAAAGTACACTTTATGGGGAGGAATAATCATGGACATCCCAAGCAAAGGTAAGATGGCCACTTTTGATAAGTACTGACCACTGCAGACCGGAAACACCCCACAAGAGCTGCCGTTTTGGAGATGCTGACCCAGTCGTCCAGCCCTTGTGAAAAGTCGCTCAGATCCTTACGCTTGGCCATTTTTCAAGCAACTTTTGGGATGAAATGTCTGCCTAATATATCCCCCCCCTCCCCACTGACAGGTACTATGATAACAAGTGTTCGTAACATTATGGCCATAATAATATTATTATCAGTATATGTATATATAGATATAAATATGCACTGATATCAGATGGTGGAAATCAATAAATATTTTATGCATCTTTTGCATTCTAGTCGAGCCGAAGCTAATATTTCCCAAGAGAAAACATGCAAATAAAAAAAAATTAAAAAAATCCTCGCATAAAAATGAACATTATCGCGCTCTGTACGCATGAATATAGACTGCACAATGGAAAAGTTCATTTCTTTCCCCTTAAATAAAATAAATGCAATCAAGCCTGGAGCACAATCTTATAGCACGATGCGCGTGTGTTCCGGATTGCACAAGCAAGAATGTTCAGTCATTGTAATGAAAACACGACTAGCGCATAAAATTAAATCGGTTTATAGAACTTAACGGCAGATAAGACCCATTTGCCCCGTCTAGTCTGCCCATTATCTTTACATAAAGACTCAAACCATAATCAGTCCTTGGTCTGGTCCTATAATCAGGATATAATCTAGTCCAGGAGTGTCTAACCTGCGGCCCTCCAGCTGCTGCAGGACTACATCTCCCATAATGCTCTTTCAGCTAAGGAGCTGGCTGAGGAGTATGGGAGAAGTAGTCTGGAGGGCCGCAGGTTGGACACCCCTGATCTAGTCTCTACCACTTCTGCTGGGAGGCAGTTACCATCATCACTAAGATATTTTTTTCTTGCTCAAATTGCAATTCTCCCATAGATTAAATTGTGCGACATAGCAATGTAAGAAACTATTGTTTGTTAGTATTTGATCTGTAATAAAAACAGCAAGCCTCATTCATGTTGCTGCGAGGTACGCTACAGATGATGCTATATCCTCCCGAGGCAGAAACAATCAAGCTGCATAACACATCGGTTTTGGAGAGTTTTCGCACCCAAAAACCACATCACAATATGTAGCGGCAGCTGTAACTCCGTACATTTGTTCTATGGATAAGTACTATATCTAGAAAAGGCACTCCCGCCATATTTTTTTGCCTGCCATCCGCAATTCTGACACACCACTGAAAATGCAATGATTTCACAGAACTTGAAGGTCACTTAGACGTGCCTTTTTGGACGTACTTCACAATTTAACGTACATTATAAGACCAAAAGTACGTGGGCACCTGACCATGACACTTATATGAGCCTGTTGGGCATCCCATTCCAAAGCCATAGGCATCGATGCGGAGTTACTTCTCCCCCTTTGCCCAGCTTCCACTCTTTTGTAAGGCTTTAAACAAGGTTTTGGAGTGTGAGTGTAGTGTGAGATGCTACAGAAGACCATGATTTGGATCTTAGCAGCCTTGCTCGAAGAGTGTGTGCAGTCAACTGCTTCGTGGCCGAGTAGATCAATCATGGCGGTTACAGTAGAGCGGAGCAGATATCAGCAGGGCAGAACATTTCACAAACTGACTTGTTCTGCTGCCAATGTCTGCCTATCGAGATCTAAACTCAACTAGGAGGGTGGACCACATACCTTTGTGGGTGATTTTGATTGTATGTATATATGTATCAACAATGTTAACACAATAACTAAAGTTAAAGAAAACACAAATACCATCTGTCTCTTCCTGCCGCCGCCCTTAGACTCGGCCGCATCTGCCGTGGCATTCACTGGCCAAGACCGGCCCGACTGATCGGTTCTCACAAGGAGGATTTCGTTTTCTTCTTTCGGAGCAGCCCCCTACAAATAAAACAGAATAGGTTTTTTAAAAAAATGAATTAAAATGTTCAGACAGTGGAAACAGGTGTGCCGAGGCTAAATAACAATATTGGCTTGGCTTTGAAATAAAATATTCATCTAGGTAACGTCTCAACCAAGCCTTTATAGAGACAGACTGCCTAGAACGAAACATTTCTGGAACATACGTCCTTCCGAAAGCTGGCTATCCTGTTTTTTGTGTTATGTTTAAATTATTGAGACGTACAGAAAGGCTTTTAGCTTCTACTGTTAATGAAGTGCCCTCCGTTCTTGTTTCCTTTGGCAAAATGACTGGGTGTCCTTGATAATGGAATTTGTGAGCTAGGAAATGAACACGGAACAAATGAAGTGGAATCGGTTCTTTTGAAAGACCTATAGAGGAAAACCTGGACACATAAAAAGCCATGCGTGTGTGTGTGTGTTACGCAGCCAAAAGGACAACTGATTTAAATATCAAGGTGTGGATCTAGAACCAATGTGAAATGAGAAAATAATCCCTGGGTTCCGTGCATGCTCAATAATTAATATATCATTTTATTCGGATACAACCAATATACATGATCCATTTAAATGGGAAGTCACACTATTTTCTTATTAATTGTATCATATTAAAAGTTTGAAAAACATTTCTTTGAACCCTTTCTAGTTTTCAGACCGCTGCATATTAGCCATTTGTATGTATTCTAGCTCTGTGGTCTCAGCACAATCTACTAGTCAAACTAGGTATGGGTCAGCGCTAAACTATGGCTCTGTACACAGCCCTGGATTTTGCGCTCAATCACATTTTTTCCAATGAGACCTAGAAGGAAAAATCATCATTACCTCTAAAGGCGCGCACCAATGATGCATTTCTGTCCAAATGAGCGGCTAAATATTTCTATACTTTGCATTAATTGTAATCCTGGAGACAGAATACAGGCCACACAACAGGTTAACTGATTTATTAACATTTACAAACATCATTATTATATACATCTGGGGACTTGCTTCATTATACACCTTCACATCTTCCACATTATATTTAAGCAGACAGAAGTGCGACAAGCGTCACAAATAATAGGTCACTCCAGGGCTCCTTTGCAGCCCCACAAATCAAGAATGCATATTAAAGTACGTTATAAGTGTAATGCATAATTCAACGTGTAGGGAGACCAATGACATTTCACTGATTTAACTACACAGTATACAGGGCCAGCAGCAGAACCACACCGGGGTTTGACCTTCATGACGTATATTGAAGTCAAAGAGCAGAAACCCACAGCTGTCCTGCAAACTCTCCGGCCAACTTTTCCTTAAGGGAATGGAGGGCTTTTTCATAATTACTCACTGTGGTTTATTTACCTCAGGTGCTGCCCTAGGCCTGACCCAATGCAGTGCCCCAACTGCCCCATATGGGGTCACTGTCTTCACCAAGGAGTGTGATATCCTAGAGCTCCATGTCTTAAAGATGTGCACCATCTTTTAACGCATTCTCTGGAGGCTGTGACGGCTCAGCACAGTCATCCATAATGGAAATGGGCTGGTTGAGAAGATCAGAGATCTGGGGGCTTGATAGATTATACACATCAGATAACCCCAGAGAGAGACAGGTACAGGTCTATTTATTCAAACGCCTCCAGTAATATGGCAGGCAGTCATGCGGACTTGGATTATTTTACATAAATCTCTACGAAAGCATGCAATTCGGACTCCTGGGAAATAAAAACAGACCGGCTCCTAAGAATTTATATATCCGCAGCCATATATATATATATATATATACACACACACACATATATATATATATATATATATATTACATATATAAATATACGCAGTACATACAGATTTATAAGAAGCAGATTCATTGCCAAATATTCACGCTTCAACAAAACAGACCTGGGAAGTGACGTATAATTATACTAAACCTAAAAATAGCTTTAAATCAGAATATGCTCCAGTGATAACCTTCCAGAAACTTCACCCACTGACTGTCTATTAATATTTCAATATTATTTGGAATTAATTTTTCACATCAGCGGACAGAATTACAGTGTAAAAGGGACACTAGCACAGAGAACAAGAAGGACTGACTTTTAAAATAGGTTAATGATTAAGCCAGAATATAATACAATAAAGTATGGGACAAATAAAGTGAAAAACTATAAGTGGTACTGGCAGCTCCTATGTCGCTCTCAGAGTTTTAAGCATAAGTGAATTCATTTGCTGAAATCGATAATTTGTTCTTTTTTTTTAATGTAATTGTTTCAAAGATGCCTGGTTAATCTTGGAGAAGAAGAGATCGGTGTCTTAGGATGGGAGAGCTATTGTGACTTATTCAATTACCATTCCTTCTCCGTCTTCTCCTCCTTACAAAGGCTACCTAAACCAATCACCAACATTCAGTAACTGAACATTAAAAGGATGAGAGAGAAGATAACGAGGAGGAATAGTCATGCAGATCCTGAGAAAAGAAAGTAAAGATGGTGGCTTCCATAGTGTACATACATCTAATATATATTTATAATACATATACTGTAGTTTTGGTGTACAGACTGCACAATGTGGGATCTGGTAAGTGACAGGAAGCTAAAAGACCATATATTGAAGCTGTCTAGATCCTGTTAATCTGGCTACTGCACCTCTTCCCGAGTTTTGTCTAAAGGCTGTCCTGTACAGCGGGCAATTACTTTCAAGGGATCCATGAGGCAAAAGGTGATCATTGTTGACCTTATTTGCATGCGCCTACCCAGAATCCCTTGTGGTTGTGGCAGCACCATGAGATTTCTGAGGGGAAAAACAAGCCTTCTGGCCTGTCTGGTGTTTAATAATACTTCTACTACCCCCTTAAATCTAAGTGGAAGGGTTTTCCATCACCTTTACCCACCATAACTTTTATTAGATCCTGTTAAATTATACATACAGACACGATCTTACAAAACATACGCATTTGCGTCTTACATGTAAACAGAAATATAATTTTAACCACAGGACAATTTTGGTACTAAATTACCACGTTCCCTCGACATCTCCTACCCCAGAACTAGGACCCGAACTCATCTTCATCGATGAACTGCATGCGACTCGCCTTAAGGCGGCCAAGTCAAAAGGTTCCGGTTGGAAGAGATCCTCTGGCCGTACGGATGACGCAGCTTCAGCTCACCGCGTACGTAAAGAAATAATTCAACCACTTACAGCTATACTAATGCGGTCCCATTTTGTGAATAGTTTTCTTTTCTTATATAAGAGCATTATTCAGTATTAGAAGTTAGATCCTACGGGAGGCAGAATTTTGGTGTTATAATATATACATAATTCAGTTTTCTGTATTCAAAGGTCCAGGAAATCTGTCGCTGGAAGGGAGTAGGTTTGCATATCTCAGCATGAAATTAGTTTATTAAATAATTTGATTTATTCAAGTATTGAGGGGCTTGGTGAAGAGAGATTTTGTTTTAATGCAGGCGACTTGTCTGACTTACTGATTCTGCGTGGGGTTTGATTAAAATAAATATAATAATTCACCTGATCCGATTCAAGGTTCAACCGAGTCCAGATGAAATCATTCCAAATTGAAGACAAACCCTCTTGGACATGTGTCCCACACAAAATGAATCTCGGCTAATCCCGACGCCTGCCCACCTGTTCATCCTTGCCTTCCAGCATGCAAGATGAAAAAAACGTGCGGATATGCAGTCTGTCTAAAAAGAACCGAAGAGTATGCTTATTTCTAGATTCTTCTGCGGCTCGAAGTGATAAGGCACTTAACAAACCAAGAAAGTGAATGACAAAAATTACAGACGTGAAGTAATGTCGCGGCAGCCGGTGGAATTTACTTCAAGGAGCCGTATGCGGAGGATAGAGGGGGGAAAAAATCAATTTCCAGGTGACTCAGAAAGGTATCAACTGTGCCGAGACGCTACAGATGTCCTCTAATGAAGCTGGAAGCAGTTCTGTCAAAGTGCATATTTCACAGACATCGGCTTTTTTCCATTAGGAAACTTTTCCTGACTGAAAAATCCTTTTTGCGTTTTCCTGCAGTCACAATACGGTGTTCGGACGGATAAATCCTAGCAGCGAAGCTCTCTAAACCCTTTATGAAACCGCAATACAAACACTGGGGTGATTCTAAATACCGCGCTAACGATTGGAGAGTTTAAGCGTGAATGGGATGTATGGCATAAACTATCCTGAATCGAAGACAAGACCAAGGACCAATAAAGGTCAGAGTGTCTACATCAGGGAAAAAATGGGCCGACGAGATGGGTCAAATGGTTATCTGCTGTGAAATTCCATGTTTCTATGGTAACTAAACCAATTTTTACTTTTTTGTTACTAAAAGGTATAAATGGTAGTGTCCCCTGGGGATGCAAAAGCATTCCAAAGTGTCTCCCCCCATGACTAAACGTTCACAATGATTGAGGAGACAGACGTAACATGGGCCTAGTGCTGACAGGACATGTAGCCATTCCAATGACAGGTCGAGGAGCCAACTGCCTATTTAAAAAATACTACTTATTCCTACGGCAAAGCTCTAATCGGGGTAATTGATTAGCCCAATCTCACCAAGAGGATTATGAATCAAAGCAATGAGATTCCTCTAAAGCTGCTGCTGACAGACAGACTAAGCTGCTCGATAACCCAACACTTTGACCAGGGGGACATTTTTACTGCTTTATTAAAGTGCAGGTTGTGTCTTTCCCAATGGGAATTCAGTCACAACGCTTGCTGAATCCATACATTGTTAACCTCTTGATGCATCTGGACATTCTATGCCATCCTAAAAAACGCTGGGATTTAAGAACCACAAGGACTGCACGGAACGTCCTTCTCACAGAGGATGCTGGAACCAGAGGCAAAAGAGGCAGACCTCTGAAAGCCAAAAGGAATGGTGCCGGTCCATGTGATCCCAAAGAAACATTTTCAAAGATTATTAAGAAGGTGTTTTTCCCAATTTGAGGCACAATTCAACTAGAGTTTTTTTGCCTTTTTCTACATATGCAGGTAGAACTTGATAGAAAAGTCTATTTTTCCCAAACTATATTGTTATGACATATGTTATTATGTAAACGTTTTTTTTGCCTCAAATGCTGTAAGAGATTTGTAGCGGATTAGCTGAACAAAGCGACCAAAGCTCAAAACCAAAAAAAAAAAAAAATCGAAATTACCACAAAATTGATTGGGGTAACTTCTCTAGTCATCTTTTTGTAAAGAAGGTGATGGCAGATCCATGTGGCCTTGGTTTGTTGTCCGCTTACTATTTATGCCCTTCCTTCAAACATCTATTACAATTTTAAAGGAGGGATATTATTTAATATTTTTGCAGCTCGCCATGGCCAGTTACGGATCACATTTTTTCCTCGTATTACCTGGAATACATGTGTGTTTAATGAGGAGAAATATTTGTATTTGCTATCCTATACACATAAGGCATCCAAAAACTTTTCAAAAGTAATAAGACAGCCAGAACAATACTTTATAAAACGGCTGATAAATAATTAAAAGAAAAAAAAGACAACTTTAATTAGTACATTAATAATTCAACAAGATTATCCCTCAAGGTAATTATTCCAAAATCTAATTTAAAAAAAAAAAGTAATGAGTGAGTCATATTTTCCACACGGATACTTTATAACTTTTAAATAGGAGTTCAAACTTCTGCTACTTTTTGGTTAAACCTAAAATAATTAACTCTCTCGCTTCACTATTTTTTTTTATTATTTTTTTTATGAAGAGCCAATACTAGCGAGTTTCTCCAGCAGAAAGGGCTCAGCTGGCCCTGTATAATGTATAATTCAATGTGTAAGTAGACTGAAAAAATGACACTTATTTAACTACACATTATACAGGGCCAGCCAAGCTTTTCTAGAGGCAGAAAACTTGGGACCACATATGTTACTATACCTATACTTCACATTAAAGCAAGTTTATTCACAGCAGATAACACCTAGTTATTGGGTGTATTATAACGACTCCCAGGGATATTTATATTTATTTATAAGATCTAGACCGGCTAATTCGGGGGGGTGTTCTAGCGATACGTTGAGCTGAAGGCAGAGTGAGTGTACATACATTATTCATTCTGTTTAGCAGTGTAATGTAAAAATCAATTGCAATCTCGGTAGACATGCTTGGTTGGGCCCTGAAACAGGATTTCAAACGATCAGCTTTGCTGCTCCTCTAAAAACCCACAAAGTAAGAAATTAGAGGTGACCGAGAAACGTGACGTTGGTTCTTAGATGAAGAGATGTAAAAACAGAAGAATAGCACTATAACAAACTAAAAAGGTTATTGTTAGGGATACTTTAGAAAGTGGACAGAGATCCCCCAAGCCGGGTTGTAACTGGAAATCATGGCAGAATCCTTCAGCACCACCACCAGCACATGCGTTAAAACTTGTAAATGGAGCAAAAACTATTGAGGAAAAAGATCCCACCTGGTTTCATCTCATTTTGTCCATTCATCAGTATGATAAGGAGCCCGGTCTAGAGGATTGGGCTAAGATACGAGTCACTAATACGCAGCAGTCTGAACAAAAACTAGAACGCACAACATTTCTGAATACATGTTTTTAACCAGAAAAGCAATTTGGTGGGAGTTCCTCTTTAATTCACGACAACGATATCCCTCTTACCTCTCTATCCGATTTCACATCAGTAGTTGTCTGTCGTAGGGTCCTGTCCTTCATCTGCTGCCGTGCTTCTTCCAGCTGGCAGCGAAGCTTTGAGGCCAATTCCTTGAAAAGAGCAAAAATATATTCTATACCAGAGCCCCGGACAATGTGTAAGAAACCATCTACTACACACAATCTTTGTTTTATTTGCTTCTCATCCATTTTAAGTAACAGTTGGGAATTGTTCTCAATGAATCTGCTTAATAAGAAATAAAATGGAAGCTGGGGAGCACAGTGACTTTGCACTGCTTGCCTTCAGAACAGGTCATAAAGTTGTATAAAATACACTTAATATGTAGTGTAAATAGTGTACTTTATCATCGTGACAACAAAAACACATCTTATTTCTCTAGTCCTACCAGAAAGCAAATCTGAGCCACCCTGAGACCTGCCAACAATACATATTGCTAATTTCAACTCCGAAACGCAGTTCCACGGGATAGAAAGAAAGCTCTTCATCAAGGCACTGAGATACTTCTGCCTTAACGGTAATTGTTTTGCACATTAACAGCGTTATATACAGTTATCTAGCGTTACACTAAAGGAAAGCGAGTTTTACTCCATGTTGTTCCCACAAACTTCCTTTTATCTGCAGATCCGAAGACTGCCGTTATCAGCTGTGTGATATTTTGAGTGACTTTCGCTGCTCAAAACATGGCATTGAGCTCATGGCAATCCTAGGGAAGCTCTATACAGTTTCACGAGTTGAAGACTAACCAAGAGTGTTTAACTAATCGATTGAGCTAAGGTAACGAAGACAAAACACATTCATATGGCAAACAATTAAAAGCATTGTATTTCTGGCCATAAAACGTGAAGACCCGCCGTATTTTTTTAAGTACAAACACCGGTAAACAGGTGCCGACCTACAGAAGAGAAGGTCTGTTTCCGAGGGTCCTTTATAGTACCGATCAACAGACTAACGTTCGATCTTAAAACGAAATAGATCTGTTTAACAGAAACACTGTCAGGCACGTCCAAGAAATCCAATACAAATTCAATCAACCAACACATTATCTTCCCAGAGTTAAGGGGGCAGCTAAAAAGGATAAGAAAGCAGCGTGTTGAGATGTATAATGGAGCCTGCTAAGTGCTTTAGCAGACAAACTACAAGAAAAACGTGATCAGGACAACATTAACTCCCGAGACGATGGGGGAATAGAAAACAAGACTAATCCAGTAAGTTAAGATTAAAATTTTCACCCAAATAAAGGTTTTTACCATTTAGAAAGCTACTTTGATGGTTGCATGTAAAAAATAAATATTTTAAAGTGTCTTTTAAAGTGAAAAGTATTGGGTATTTCATGCTTATTTCAGAACTATTTTTTTTTTGTTCAGGAGACAAAAAAAAATGACGTTTTCCTTAAATGTTCTATATATATATATATATATATATATCTATATATCTATATCTATAGATATATAGATATATATATGGAATTTTACTGGAGTATTGAGTGTTTAAATCATATAGCCGTGGCTATTACCTACAGAAATTCCTAAGACGTAAATTGACAACAAAATTACTTCATTGCCAATAACGGGATCCTTTGCGCCAAAGTAGAGCGTTTTCTCTATCGCGGCAGGTTTTGCAATAAACGCATGGCTGAATTATACGTACGCATCGAGGAGCGTACATTTATTGCTTATACAGCACCCCAGTGAGATTTTATTACTGCAGAAACAAACAACTTTAATAACCATAATCAGGGGAAGGGAGATGTTCTCGCTCGTTCTTCCACGTCTATCGTGCACTTTTGCCTGTTTCATGTTGTATATCTCACCGCGGTGCAGCGGCACTGGCCGAGTCCAGCACACATTAAGGTACGATACTGCGTTCCCTTTGATTTAGGACAGATAAGCAAAGCTTTTTGCCATTCCTGGAATTTATTTGCCATTTTATAATTAAAGAGGGAACTCTAAGCTGAGTTTCCCAGTGCTTTAAGGTTTGGATACCCAATCTAAATGTAGTAAGTCCCTAAAGGATGACGTTTCTTGGAATATAAGCATAGAATTTGACAGCAGATAAGAACTACTGAGCACATCCAGTCTGCCCCTTTTTCATGATGTAAAGACTCCGACCTTTATCAGTCGTTGGTCTCGTCTTAGATTCAAGATAGCTTTAAGTCTATCCCATGAATGTTGAAATTAACCTCTACTATTTCTGCTGAAAGGCTGTTCCTCTTATCTAGGGCTACAACTCATCACTAAAATCAATAATAGATAACAAAAATCAGTCAATTTTCATTACAGATTAGTTGAATGATCGATTTACCATATTAAGTCAAATATAAGACAAGTTTCTTTCAAATGCTCTGGAAAAAGACCCCTTGTCTTATATTAGAAGTTGTCTTATAATCTGACCTCAAATAGAGGTCTGACTATAAGATTAAGATCCTGATCCCCTGCAGCGCTGCAGGGGACCCGGATCCTCCCCTCTGGCAGCCGGTGGTTGCATGATGCGCGCACACAACCTCTGCTGCTGCCCGGCGCTTTCTCCAGGGGTTCTACGATGGAGCCCCAGTGTGACATGACCTTCCGGTGCTCCATCATAGAAGCCCTGGCGGAAGTGCCGGGCTGCAGCGGAGGTTGTCTACGTGCATTGTACAGACCTCCACCAGCTGTCCCGCTAGACACCAAGGAGTCTACAGCATGAGGGCAAGTATGGGGGTGCATTGGTAAGTCTAGGGAACCCGGGTAGCATATTAGGGGGTATAAGGCATATTGTTGGCATATAGGGGGAGTATAAGGCATATCTGGGAGGGCATAAGGCATACTTGGGGGAAGAAGATTGGTAAATAAAGGAAATAAAAAAAATATGAAAAAAATGTTAACATGTGAATACTTGTCAGTGTTAATTTCCATTTTGCAGAGCCAGTCCCTTTAACACATCATATGTCTGCAGCATTACTAACAAACTGTGTAGACGTTGGAGGATGCAGCCATATATCTCATAATGGTCCTAGTGGTGGAGTTCAGGTCTTCCATCTCTATAGATGCCAACATGTAATAAATCAATGCTGCTGTAGCCGCATTGCGTCATGTTCAAGCGTCCAACACCCAACAGAGGAAACCAGTATCAGGAAAGGCTGTATGATTACCCATTCGGCTAGCAGGAGGTATAACAATATATGTAGCAGACTATAAAGGCCCTCTTCGGCTTCTGTACCAGTCATAAAGTGGGTTAATCTTATTGTTAAACTGTATTTTGTCAATTTTAGTGTTACTGGTAACATTAGCACTATAGTTAGCGCTATGAAATCCGATGGTGCTCTATAAGTAAATGTAACGTGAAGCTCCTAGCCCAATGTACATCATATAAATGGATACTTTTTTAATAAGCCATATTGTACATATTGTTGCTGCTGGTTTAAGGATAAAAATACCCAGTCCGGCTCACTTACCATATTACCCAGCAGCTCAGCCTTCACAATCTTGGCTCCCAGCTTGTTCATTTCCTCCTCGCTAAGGATTTGTACTTGTGGAGGTTTAAAGGTTTCAGGGCTAAAGGAGAAAAAAAAAGGCAAACGTAAAGCAGATGAAGAGCGCATATCGCTTATTGTTAAATTAATACTGCTAACTTGTCTGAAGAAAACATTAAGTGCAAGATGTTGGACTAGTTATTGCCAGATGACACACTCATGGAGTCTAGGTCCAGGGCAGCAGGTCCTGGGAAATGGCAACCCCAGCGCTGCATCACCAGAGTCAGATCAGACTCGCTGGTACGCGGATGCGCAATGGGGCTGTTGGGAAGAGCATTTCTTCCCACTGGCTCATTTACCCCATGGAGGTCTGTGCCGAGAAGTAGTAATTATTCACCTGTGGGTCCTTCGACCAGCACAGAGGACAAGGAGAAGACCCCTGTTGAGGTAGGTTCTGGGTCTGCGGGGGGATAGTAACCCCCATAAATACACCTGATGGCATACAGATGGCAGCCAATGAGCAAGACACTAAAAAATGGAAGCAGCATGTTGCTTTTTATAGATAGAAGGTCGAATACATAAGGTTTGATACCACATGTACAACTGGCCACAACTCCCACTACAACATTCCTGTGTGTCTTCCACACCGAATAAACCAAACCTGAACAACAACAACAACAAAAACATTTGCCTGTTCCAAACAAACTGGTGGGCACTGAATGGAGGCAAGTAACTCATACTGCTACTGGCCGGCACATCTCCTCCACAGGAATGTTGTTGGGGTATGGGGGGGGGACATGCCGGGTGAATGACTTGCTTATAGTCAAAAGTTTGCACAGACGTTTCCTTAAGAGATTAAGAGAACACCCCCGTGTCCCTGTTTACTTATCTGCCAACACTCCGTAGACACAAAAGAAGCAATATGTGCTAGAGTGGTCTTTTGCCACACTCACCCACCACGGCAGCCCCATCCACAGGAGCTGTGGGATGACGCATTAAGGTGGATCATGTGGAGAAGGCATCTAGCTACTCTAAGACATAGCACCCAGAAGCACTTTAACCCCTTTATTTTTGTCAGGGTCATGTATTCTGGGACTTCCATCTCCGCAGAGCGCTACCTCTTGACTTCCAATGATTTAGGAGCCTAGGATTGTTTTGTGTTTAAAAAGATTGCTTTAAGGCTTTGCCTGCCTATAGTACGCGGCTTAATCCGACTTCAGATAAGGGCCGGTTGGCCGAGAACTACCCAAGCCACATTTACGTCCAGAAAGCTTCAAACCCTGCCTGCTGGGAGCACTTGACATGCTTGCAATGGCCAGTTTTGGAGCGCCCGGCACAGATTCAAGCTTTATTCGCACAAACAGAGAATAATGCGTACAAAGCTGGCAAATTAACGCCAAACAGTCACGTAACAATTGTGCTTTGTACTCATATATTGTTTTTAAAGACAAAGAGGTTTGTTATGCAGACGCCGACAAGATGTCCGGCTCTAATGTCAGAGGAGAACATTCTAGCCGCGTCTGCTCAGCCCACATGGAGAAGGGAAGATAAAACCTAATATATTTGCCCGGCTAAGCCGCAGGAAGCTCAAAGGCACAGAAACCATGCGGTTTGAGAGGAATAAGGGAAAAAAAGATATTTGCTCTCTGCTGGTGCCTTGGATTTCAGCTTGCAAAAGTGTCGGCGGCAGCAGGTGGTTATCAATTAGGAAGGCTTTCAGCTACATTCTGCCGGGATATTGCTTTCTTTAGCCATTGAAAACATGCTAGGTAGGTGCTTTGAAACGGACTTCCTTACCTACCCCGGTAGCCGACGACGTTACTAGAAGCAGTTAATCTATAATAAAACCCGAGAAATCACTCGGCAAACAGGAAAGATTTGAGATACAAAAATACTATTGAACGTTCTGAGCAGAATCCCATTATTTCTGCCGAAGATTCAATCATCTATCAAGCATTTCGAAACCATTAGACATCGCTTAAAATAGTGATAAGAATTTATAATAGCGGCACGGGAAGCCGCCGCTTGGAAATCGGGGCATGCAGGGATTTTCTATCGTATCCTACCACTTAAGTAGAGCTCCTTCTACAAACATTGGCGGAAAGAAGGAAGAGGAGGAGAAGACATGCCTCAAATGTCCACAACCGTCGGCATACAAATGAGTGATGGTCGCTTCGAAGGGACAGGTAGTCCTCTTCATAGCCTTTAACATACATTCATTGATATACAAGGACCTATAGCTTGTGCCTTGTCTGCCAGTCGCTCTTATCTTCATTAGATGAGTGGCAGCTTGGGTCACAAGCCTGTTCATGTTATCATGATGTTATATGTCCTTGTCCTACCTCGGTCTTTGGCGGCCACCAAAGTGGGACAACTGAAAGGTGGAGAAGATCACGCAAATTGTGAGACGTTACAAAGGGTGCTTTTTATTCGGCTTACGGTTTATGGTTTGAGCTTCCAGAAATATTGTGGAATAAGGACATTCACCAACAATATTCTTTTCCCACTTTAAACTAATACTTGATGTTTCCAGGGTCACAAAGATAAGATATGAAAGCCCAGCGTAACCAGCAGCTGGTTTGGGACTTTATCTTAAACACTTTTAAAACACAGATATAAAACACATAGATGAATTGTTTGTTTCTTTTTAAGTTGATGCCCACATTATTATTATTTGCATTATCCTTATTTGCCGTTAACAGCAGCTGGTTGACTATTTCAACAATAAAATAAATAAATAAAATATTTTCCAATTATTTTCTTCGTATAGTGTTTTTTTCACAGCAGGGTGTTTTGGTTTTTTTTTATCTCTTCGGAATAGTGTTTGGGTTTTTTGATAAAGGGTAAATGAGCACAGCAGGGCTAAAATAAGCAACAGAATAAAGGAAAATATAAGGCTAGTAGTCAGGGATGGCCACTATTAAATATAATCCCATTCCTGACACCGAGTGCAAATAAAAGCCAGGCTTTTTGTGTTGCTGAGAATACATGAAATCAGGTGGTTAGAATTTTCATGCAGGACCTTAACACCTCTGAATTTGTTTCAGTGTTATAGGTGGTGGAATTGGTTCAAATTGTGGCAATAATGAGAAGTTTCAGCTTAAAAGGAACACAAACATCCATTTTTTTCTCCGAATCAGTGTTTTAAATGTTATTTCCCATGCTGACAAATGTCTTTCCATGAAACTGGCCGTGTATCGTTCAGAAACATGGCTTCCTTTGTATCTGGCAGGCAGCGTTGCGCATGCAGTATGGGCTTATGAACACGTGTTGCAATCCAGTCTTCCCTAGCAGCAGGGCTCAGGGCTAAACCCAGCTGGCACCGCTCCGTGGCAACGTCTCACTAGCTTACCTAACAGGCTAGTGTGCGGCCAACCTGAAAGGAGTAAAGTCTGGGAATATTTCCATGGGTGATGAGAGGCTAGGGAATTCTTTGGGCAAATCCCTCAAACAAGAAGTGTCTAAAAAAAAAAAAACAATACACATAATAAATCAGGCCAATAATAACAGCTTATCAACTACATGAAAACTCAGATTTAGACCAGGAAAGTCCAAAACCTCAATATCTGCTTGAGAAGATCTAGATCTCAAATGTAGGACCAAGACTGATGGTTGAAGGTTGCTCGTCACATGTCCTGTTGTCTCCTAAACCTGATTAAAGGAAATTACTTCACGGGCCGCACATCATTTCAGACTATTCGATGGGTTAGGAACAAAATAAATTGCTTAAAACCCCCCAAATAAACTCTGAGCTTTACCACTTTGGTGGTTTTTTGGATTTCCCCGGTGATCGCACTCTTGGGTGACCTTGGATTAAAGTTAAGAAATTACCTACAGTTATAGACTTACAGCAGAAGGCTTCTCTCTCCCAGACCCAAAACGGGAGTGAGAAACGCCAGGTGAAGTTCAGTACAGTTATTAACGTCAGGAAACCGAGAGGTGAAATCTATAAGCATTCTATCTTTTAAGCTTAATTGAACTTCTTCAGGGACAATTTCGGAGGATTTACGAGTGATTTTAGATAAAATATTTGGCAACAGTTATCAATGTTAGACAAGGACAACACTATTCTATCGTAAAGATGATATAAGAGCAGAGAACAGAATTCGCTGCAACAATATTAATAAAAATAAGATAGTCTTGTGTTACAGATCAGTGCATTAGAAAGCTACATATTGTTTAAAAAGTAACAGGATGGTCACCTTGCATCCTCTGCAATCCATAGCCACAAAAATCACGTGTAGCATGTTGGCACTATTACTATGAACATGACATATAATGTATGCAGATTCACACACTTGTAAATAAAATGTAAAAAAAAAAAAAAAAAAAAAAATCTGTTGAAATATTAATGGACGTTACTTTCTAATTTTAGGCTGCCCAATACAAATGGGCTTATGTTCGATAAGGTAAAACACACCTTATAGGGACACTCTAGTGTCCCATGCAGACTCCGCAACAAAAAACGCACGGTTCCCGGACCTGTTAAACAATAGAAAACGCCTTAACTTTAGGAGAAGCTGCAGCCCAAAGACCCATCCACGGCCCTGTTCTCATGCCACGGATTGATTGTTTAAAGCAGCCAATCAGTGGCAGGAAGGCCCTCCCACTGAAATCAATGGGATTGCTTCTATGCTTGGGCATGGGGGTCGTGGCGAAGCTGCAGTTGGGAGGTAGGAAAAAGCCAAATGCATATGGGAGAATTATGGAGAATCCTTCAAATACATTTGTAAGAGGGACCACAGGGACATTTAAGAGGGACCTCTCAGCCATCATCCGCATAAAGACCCTGTGATGGCTGGAGTGGACCTTTAATGGACAGATCACCCAATGACAGTAGTTTGGTGGTATTTCCACATAGCGCTGATTTTTATCAGTGCCGCACCAGCCTGAGCCAACGAGCCTCTCTGACCCAATGCCAAAAGCACCATCTGACATTATGAAATCAACGGAATGAGTCAGCTGCCGGTATCTGTGCTTTCACCGACGCCTTGCATCCAAAAAAGAAAAATGAAACTCAACTCGCACATCTCGGGGCTGGAAATTAAAAACACTTAACGAGAAGTATTACAACATCACATAAAAAAACATTCTTAGAACAATCCTGTAATGGCGGTAGTTGTGCCAATCATATTTTGCTGATGTCTTAAATTAAAATTTATAGGCAAAAAGGCAACTTAGCATGCAGTATGTAGACCGTTCTTTTAAATGTCTGCTCTGTAATTTATAAGATAGACCTCATAAAACATGTCCAGCTACTATATGGGCTCTCAAGGTTAAAGCTCTTCTCAATCCATGTTCCAACACAATAAAGCTAATCTCAAACCGACCCGACGCTTCACTTTAATAAAACATTATTAAAGTGAAGCGTCCGGTCGGTTTGAGAGTTATGTTTTATAACTGATGCAGGACTTGCGAAAGAAGTGATGTTCAGAGAATGCTATAAGTTTATTAGATCCATAGCGGGTATGTAAAAATCAGTTATTAAAAAATAATAACCCAGGAATGATTGCATTGTACCCGAGTTAAGGATGGGTCTGGCTACTTACCATGGAGATGGCTTTGGTTGAGATTGGAGCGGATCTCTTGGGCTTACATCCTGGTCAGGTTTTTCTTCCATTTCTGTTTTTTCATCGACATGGCTGTCCTTCTGTTTGTCTTGTTGAGTCTCTACTCTATCTCCTTTGGCAGATATTTTTCTCCACGGTTCAGGGTCATCGTTCACTGGTTTTTGAAAGCCTTTACGTAATTCTGGTGTAGTCACTACAGGCTTATTGGTCTGTGGCTTAAAACCCACCGCATTGTCATGTTCTGTGGGTTTTAAGAACTTGGGCTTTGATTTTGAGGCCAAAATATCACCTCCTCCATCCTGGTATCTTCTACGGTCTGATTCTGTTCTGTTTTTATCAAATTCTCTTCTTTCCCACCTAGCTTTGTCTACACCGCGCTCCCCAGTTTCACGATGGGTGGATTTCTCATGCATTGAATAAGTAGGAAGCGGATCACGACTCCTGTCATCTGGTTTTAGAAATCTTCGAGGTTCATTATCTTGGTATTTTCTCCACCTTCCTTTTTCTCCAGCATGTTCTCTTCTGGAATTCTGGGTTGCAGCTTTTTCGGCGGCTTCCATTTTGCTTTCGAATATCTCCATTGACTGCACATGTAAAAAAAAATTCAAACTAGAACAGCTTACTTACATAGGCCAGAAAAGACTGGCCGACCGCTTTACAAATGTCTTCTCGGCAGTTCAATAAACGTGTGTCGTTTACAGAAGGTACATGCTGTGTGTTTGCTATGATAAACGTTCTAGGTTAACATCGACAGAACAAGAAGCAGTCCAGCTAAATAATTAATATCCTGCATCCAAGTATATCTTTAGCTGTGGTTAGCTCAATATTGGCCTGAATACTGACCTTTTTAGTGGAGGATTCAGGATTTAAGTTAGATAAATGCTTGTAAAGCTGTGTATAAAACACAAAAACTACATAAAGGCTGGAGGTGGGAAACCAAAAGGAACCCAAATATATACCATAATCGTGGAAATCAACACTTAAAATGACTGTTAAACTTGATATGTGATTTTATATATATATATATTTTGGCTTATATATATTTTTTAGATTTTATTAAAGAATGTTTCTATGAAAAATGACATCAAATTACTTCTTTTAAAAGGCTTCCTGACCACACTGTTTGTGAGTTCATTATAGATGAAATGTACATTTATTTTCTATTGATTAATATACTACACAGTGATGGGTTTATGATCTCAGTGATTCTGCGCGATCCTAACAGTAGATCGGTTTGTATATAAAATAGCCCGGAATGCAATGATAATAAAAGTACTAAATCCCTCTTACTCCGTATCGCTCAGAGACAATGTCCTCGAGGCTTCTTTTCTCCCGTTCAGATTGTTCTTTCATCCTTTGATATGATTTTCTTAACCAGCTCAAGCCTCCATCTTCAACAGGAGCAGCTGCAACAGACAAAAAAATCCTTTTTTATTGCATACCAAGACTCAGCCAGCAGCATCTTATATATCGTGCGTGCCTTGTTGCCCAAACACTGTGGACAGACATGGTTTACTGAACTATTTAATTCGGGTAAGGTAAAAGTCCTGACTATTGCAGCTACTACTCCCGTTTACTGATTGTATTATTATATCCTCTATTAAGGATGACTACTCCGCTGAATAAGGGATACCACACGCGGGCAAAATGCAAGCTGCTTTACTGGAACAGATGGGTCGCTAAAATGAATGAAAAATTAAATACTACACGTTTTCCACATGAAAGATCAATAAAAAAAAAGTGTTCAATCTGAAATATCACTAAACTGCATAAAGAAATCATACATTCCATGATGTACATATATACATATTTATACATATATATACCAGGTGGGTCACACTTTCTAGACAATGCCTAGGATTACACATTTTTCTGACCTGCTGGAACTCAATCCCCTGACTCAAGTCTGACTCCACATATTTGATTTGAGAAATGACCCCGGCTTCCTTTAGATAAGGACTGCTCAAAAACTTGATCTCCGAGTTACAGATAAACACAGCAGATGGAGATATGGTACGTTGAGGTTAGTCTGAGTCTATCCCAGTCAATCTTTAAGCTGTAGCTTTTCGTTCAATAATTGGATAAATAAATAAGGCATTTAGCACCAAAGGAGTTAAACTGTCATTTTGTGGTCGTTTCTAATCTAAACAAAAGCAACCAAATGCCCTTTAATTGACGTCAGTAAGTATTAAGGGGCAACTAAGAAATTTTATGGAATGACGGAATAAGATACAAGAAAGTGATGAATTTGGGGGAAACAATGACGGTTGTTGCAGCAAAGCACCAATTTCTATTCTTTCCAGGGCTTTTGGGCTCTTGTATACGGAGACATACTATCTTCCAAAAAGATTGGATTTTACCTTTTTTGACTGAGGTCACATCGCCCTCTTCTGGTGGCAGCCCCATCCCACCATCTCTCCAGAAAGGGTTTAATTCCCTTGCTTGTATTTTTTCCTGAGAACAAGAATATGTGGACCAATATAACTTGTTAATAATCTAGAACATTTCAAAAATATTATGACGTTCATACGGAAAACATAAAGTTTGCAAATATCTAGCAATAAGGTTTCCGAAATCTGATTAAGAAAAACATCCTGAAAAATGTAAATGAAATGTATATCTTAATATTTTTCCATATTTTATATTTTGTAACCTTACCCCTAATCAGTATTATTTTATAAACCAGCTAGAAAACCTCCAATGTATTTAAATACATGTCCAACAGTGTCAAATAAAGACAATGTAATTCTCAAAATGCTTGTCCATTATCAAGGAGCCACGGGATGTTTCCCACCTCACATCCATGCGCACACAACACCATGTCACACACACACACACAACGGATAATCACTTTATTGGAGTTACTGAGGTGACTGATGTGTAATATATTAATATAAGTTTAATATATACTATATATATATTTTTATTTATTTTTTTTATATTATTTTTTTTTTGTTTATTTTTCCCCAAAAAGCTTCTCTAATCATCATTATAAGGAAGCAGGGCTCATCACAACCATAAAACTATAGCTTTGAAAAGAAAGTAATTAGAAATGTTCTTTTATAAAGTCATTTTAACTTTTATAAAATCAATAAAAGATGTTTCTTAAATACCAATTTGCTTTAATCAGATCTATAGAAATAAACCGGGGCGATCTTTAAAGATGTCTCAGCCCCAAAAACAGGGAGCGACCAAGCTGAGGTAATCTGTATAAAAACTCTGATGAAGCTGAGACATAATTTGTTCCTATAACGCTAGACTTTCTTAATTCTTAATGTATATGAATAGCCTTAAGAAGTCGAGAGAGTTTAAGGTTCTCCTTTGAAGCGAGGAATGAAGAAAATGTTTACTTCACGGTCGATCTGAATTAATATGGTAAAACACGTGTGCAAAAACATCCGTCCCTCTAACATAATTATCGGCATGAATATTAAGATCTGAGCTCAATATTCTTTTTCATCTCTGCAGCTCTTTCAATTCCTGGCAACGGGAATATTGAACAAGCAGAGAAAGCAGAATATATATAAATGTATAAAAACGCGCTCTAAAGCACAAGAAAATGAACAGTATATGAATGCATTTTCTAAAGGCCGACACGAGAAAAAACCTGCACGCGCCAAACACTCGCAGTACAATATTCCCTTAATACATTCACTTAGGAGACAGAGGACCAAATACTTGGCAGCTAATAAAGAATGACCAGGAATGACACTTGTAACGCATTGTCTGACAGCGAATGCCATGGTTATAGGCCACGGAGAGGACTGTGAGCATAGAACACTATAACTATATGACGGCGACAGCACGCGGCCAGGTTGCCGACTGACCGATTAATTTTTGATTTATTTATAATAATAATAATATTTTAATTGGCACAAAATAAAAGGACCTCAGCCGTACTGCTTTCGCACAAAGCATGCCGGATTTTAATGCTGATAAACGGGATATGATGTCATATTGTATATGTTTACCTAAACCAGCTATCTGCCACGCTGTGTGATTGTGTGTGTGTTTGTGTGTGTGATTGTGTGTGTGATACTAATTGCCATTCACAGGATGGTGAGCACAGCTTCCAGTCCACTGGCTCTCTCACCTTTTCCACGGCTTCGGCTTGTTCACGCTCCAGTGTTTTCTCCCTCTGCTTCTCCTCTCTTAATGCCGCAGACGATGTCGCTTTCAAAGACATAAAGTCTAAGGTCATCCAGTCGTCCCTCTGTAATGGAAACACAGAGTCGTTTAACATTATAAAATAACGTGGCCACTGCCGAGCATTTATAGATAAAAAGCTTCGGGAGTCCATACATGAAACGTGTTGACACATAGCCGATTACTGTGTCAGGAGCACGGCGCCTGCATTTATACCATGCGCGAGCCGCTCTTCGGCTATAGTTCTTCCATGTTCTTGGTAGGAGACGAGGCGAAGGCATACTTTATTATACAATTCAGATAACAAATTGCTATGTATTCATATAATGCAATAATAAAGAGATTATAAATATAAGTATAATGGAGTTAAAACGAATTAAACGAGAACTTCCACCATTTTTATTTTTTTATTATTCAAACTAGTTTGAAAACAGTTCTAATTTTTTGGGGGGTTTTTTTAATACGCAGTTTTCAGGCTGCTACATATTAATCATTTGCTTTAATTCTCTCTGATATATTAGTCCAATCTATTAGAAACCATTGACTTCTTATCGTGCTGCCTGTGCTAAAAAAACAGAACGGCTCAGTCTTAATCACTTTGAAAGTAGGAAGGGACTTCATTAGCATTGCCAGAAGGAATCAGCCCAGTGTGGTGTCTGAGCATGGAAGGACACCCAAAATATCACATGACTGAGAACAATGGCCGCCTCCAGAAAAAAGGGAGTTTATTGCAGCAAAATGAAATACTTGATTTTTGTCAATGCGGACCTACATTATCTCATACAGCACTGAGGTTTATATTTTTGGGTCATAGGACATCCATTTCTCACGCATAACAGGTTAGTCATCCATATATATATATATATAGTCAAAAAATAGATTATTGCAGAGTATGCAGTGATACCTTTTTTTATTGGACTAACATAATATTTAAAAGACAAGCTTTCGAGAGTTATCCTCCCTTCATCAGGTCCGAAGCAGTATAGAATTGTACTTCACATCAAACATATAATGCCATTAACCTTCATGTAAACAACAGAAGCATATCCAATATAGTTCAGCAGCACATATAGGATATAAGAAGAAACCCAAAACAATCTCACAGGACAATAAAAGCTCGTCGTTAAAATGCATTTAACAAAAAGATTCGGCTGTTTTTGCACCAAGGTACCTTCGAGCGACGCAGGACCGAGCCTACACGTTCTAGCTTAATTAGTAATACTTCAGACCAGGAGGAGCGGAAATCCTTTATGAAGATGTAGGCTAAGCGTTAGGATTAAGTGAATCACTTTTAAGATTTACTCCCTGAGACCGGTAATAAAGTCCTAAACTCAATTTTCAGCTCAGTGTGAAATTAATTTGTTCCATTTTCAAATTTCAAAACAAACGGCTTACATGACAAACATAATAAAGGCGCAATATCTTAAATAAATGATATGGGGCAAAAAAAAAAAAGTATGATTTCAGAACAAAATGTGCCTGGCGTCAACGTTCATCTCGAACAGCACGATCCGAACCTTAGAATGCGTTACGGAGAAAAGTTTAATGGAGTCAAGGGAAGTTTTTCATCAAAGAGGAGCTGCCGTGCCAGACTTACAAACCACAAATTTATCAGCCGATACGAAAGAGGTATTTACAAGTTATTCGGAGGGCAAATGTATATATTATAAACATTATACCTTTTCCAGCTTTTCTCCATGCTGTGCCCACTAAAGGTCATCTATGCAACTGTGCACAGCCTGTGTCGGATACAATAACGCAGCGAGGACTTTCTTGACGCCATGGCTGGTTACCTCTAATCTTAATGTTTGATATACATTGGCAGGGCCTCCATGCTTTAAACAAAACTGTGCCTCAGTCACTAGCTGAAGAAACAAAGTTTCAGAAACACACAAACTGCTGCTATTTTCATCCGCAAAACGGTAATCAATGGGACGCATTTGTCTGGAGGTCCATCATAAATGAAGCACAGTATAAATTCCTGATTCTCAGCTTGCTATGCATTAACGTGCTACTAAGACTTATAATGTACGTCTATCTCTAATGTATACAATCACACAGCAGTTAGAGAAGCCGCTTGCTCGGACAGACTGGAACGAGCCTCGAGAAAGCAGCACGTTTTTACCAAGACTAGTTGAGCAGATCAGCTTTATGAATATATTTTCTTTGACCACGTCAGTCCTCATATCTGTCTAACCGTTCCTTCTCTGTCAGCTTCTCTGGCAAGACATCATCACCCCTCAAGGTTCAGTCCTTGGCCCTCTGCTGTTCTGTCCTTATACTTCATCTCTTGGCAAACTAATCAACTCATTTGGCCTCCAGTATTATCTATTTGCAGATGATACCCAAATCTACCTGTCTTCTCCTGATCTCTCTCCATCCCTCATGTCCCGTATTACCAATTGCTTCTCTGCTATTTCTTCATGGCTGTCACAACGCTACCTGAAGCTTAATCTTTCTAAAACTGAACTCATCTTCCCTCCTTCCATCTCCACTACCTGAATTCAACACGACTATCTCTCCTACTAACCAGGCCCCCTTGGGGTCATCCTTAACTCAAACCTCTCCTTCGTCCCTCCAATTCAGTCCCTCGCCAGATCCTGCCGCTTGCACCTAAAAAACATCTCTCGTATCCGCCCATTCCTCACCCAAGAATCCACAAATACTCTGGTTCATTCACTTATTATTTCCCATCCTGACTACTGCAACACTCTTCTGGTTAACATTCCACTATCTCTCCTCTACAGTTTGTCCTAAATGCCACTGCTAGGCTTATCTTCCTTGAATGCCGCTCCTCTTCTGCTTCCCCACTCTGCGAAACCCTCCACTGGCTCCCAATTACCTTTAGAATTAAATTTAAATCCTGGTACTAACATATAAGGCCCTCCATAACACTGCTCCTCCATACATTTTCTCCATGCATTTCTGCCTCATAAGCAAATACTCTCCTACTCGATCCTTACATTCTTCCCATAGGCTAAGGCTCTCCTCCTCGCTTATCACCTCTTCCTTTTCCCGTCTACAAGATTTCACTCGAGCTGCCCCAATATCTCTGGAATCTACTTCCATCAATCCTTCAGCATTCACCCTCCCTTCCAACATTCAAGAAACATCTCAAAACTCACTTCTTCAGAGAAGCTGCACCATCTTTGCTGCTACAACCGCCTTGTCATTGATACAACCGCCACACTACCTCTCACTCTTTCTCTGTGCCTTATGTTTGTCACCCCATTCCCTCAAGATTGTAAGCTTGCGAGCTGGGCTTTCTCCACCTAATGTATCGGTTTGTCTTAGTCTGTCAATTCCCGTCTTGTTAGACCCTTTAAATTAATGTATTGTATTAAGCGCTGCGAAAATTGTTGGTGCTATATAAATAAAAGGTATTATTTATTATTATTATTATTAATACAGCACTCCATCGTGTGGGTTAGAATTGAAGTAAACCTGGTTTTATTTAATTTTGCTCCAATAAACTTTAAGGCTGCAACAGCTATTCGATAAAATAGATAATGAGAATCCTTGTCAAAGAGTTTCATTATGGATTAGTTGAATAGATTTTATTGAATATAAAATGAGGGTTTTTTCAGTGTAAGTGCTCTGGAAAAATACCCCTCGATTTATAATCCGACCTCAAACAGAGGTCTGAATATAAGACTAAGATCCAGATCCCCCTCAGCGCTGCAGGCGACCTGGATCCTCCTCTCTTGCAGCTGGTGAACGCCTGCGTGATGCGTGCAGACGACCTCCGCTGCTGCCGGCACTTCCGCTGGAGCTTCTATGACGGAGCACTAGCGTCACGACCTTCTAGTGCTCAGTCATAGAAGGTCCAACTAAAGTGCCAGCCAGCGCAGATGTCTGGAGTGGCATTTGGGGAGGTATAAGGCATATCAGCAGGGCAGAGTGGCGTTTTTCTCAATCATAGTTTTTATAAAATATGGAAAAAAAATAGTTCACATACGAATTAACATTGACTAGTAAAACTGTTTTTAGGTATTAAAACCTAGTTTGAGAAATATTGTGTTTGGGTTCTTGTAAAACATAGCTTTTATTATTATGTCAGTAAAGTAAGAAGGCAATTAGAGAAATGCCATTGTGATAGAAATGTAATGGATTATGAAAGTAATCGTGAGTTGCTGCCCTAATAAGCTTCCTTTATCTGTAGACCTCAGTGTGTTTATCTAGTAGATTGGATTAAAACACAGCTACAAAACACAATAGAAGCTGTCTGAAAATGGGAATAATACGACAATAGCAATAAAAATATTTTAGTGGAAGTTCCCCTTTAACTAGAAACCATTTAGTAGCTAAAACACATTTTAGTCAAACCAATAAGATTGGGAGGGGTAATATATAGGGGTATTCTGCTGAATCCCTCCATCCATATGCAAGGAGGGGGGATAGTGCTAATTTAAAGAGAACACCCAGTTATCATATGCATTAAAGTGCACATGATGACTGGCAATCTCCCAATGTCTTCACATGTTATTATGCAGACTTTGCCATAAGAAAACGAAGGCAACTTATGGTGGGAGGTGGATTCTGTTTCCATTTATAAAAGTAAAGAATTCATTCTGGATGCAGCAAGCAAAGCCATGACGACATCGAGCATCTGTGGCCCCGCGTTCACAGGGACTTTTAAACCTGGCTGCCGCTGCGTGCAGATGGCACAGTGACAAACAGCGGGAAGCAGCAGCATGGAGACAAAAAAAATGATATATACAGCCAGGGACAAAAATATAGTCAGGAAAAGAAAACCAAAAGCCACGCAAAGTTCTCCTTGGGACTGAAGTAACTTAAATGCTTGCAATCTAAACCTTCACTCACACGTCCCTTTAATTATTATAAATCCCAGCTGAAAATTGAGCATATTTTGAGTGATTTACTACAACAGATGGTGAAAACATAATTTAATTTGTATCACAAGGATGTAACGGCATGAACCGTCTGCATGATACTTTAAGAGCATCATAAAATATTACTGCTTTATTTCAATATATATGAATGGAAACTGATTAAAACTACAAAAAAAACCTTTTCCACTATACCTGCTTAAACAATGTTCTAATATTTTATTATTATAATCCAGGCGACATATTGACTAGGTGAAAGCCAGAGGGGGAAAAAGGACAAAAACATAAAAGAGAAAAACAATGAAAAATAAACGGTAACGCACCTTTACAGCGGGATCACTTTCTTTTTCGGCAGAGCTCTTCACTTTCCATCCTTTTTCAGAGTTGTCTAACTGAGAAGGGTTTGCCTCCACCCATTCCTCTTCTGAATCCTGCAATACGAGACACATCATTTAGTAGTTTGGTCTTTTTTCCCCTCTGCAGGGGTGATTGAGACTTAGTCATTCTACTGTTTAAAACAAAGTGATAGCAGATTATGGAAGTCTTTGTAGCCTGGATGGGCTAAGGCAACAGAGCTAGAACACATATATAAGCAACGATAAGGCCACTGTTTATAACTAAAGACAAAAGTATGATTTGTTTTGTATCAGACAGAAAAAACGCAATCCTCCTGATGGCGGTCTCGGTGAGCACACTGGAATTTAGAGCGTCGTAATCATCTGTCACAGTAGGACTAATGTCACGAAAAGCAAACATTATACCAAGATAATGACGCTCTCGGCTGAAAATAAACATCATGGATTTTAAATTCAATTACAGCATGAGGATGTTTGTCCCCCTGAAACGCGTTCCAGTACAATATCATCTTCCGAACGGAGTACCTGGGAACTGTCATCCGAATTGTCATTCTTCTCTGCTTTTTGCTTCTTGCTTTTTTTCTTTTCTTTCTTTGACTTTTTATGCTTATCTTTTTTCTTCTTTTTTCCAGAATGTTCCTAAAGAAAAACCACACATTTCAAATTCAGCAACGCCACACAAGGAAACCACTGTTTGGAGATACTCAGAAGTGTACAGATGAGAAAATATACCGGTATATATACCGTATATATAAATAATAATAAAAACATTAAAAAGTATGCAAAGAAAAGTTGTAAGAAACTCAGCATGGCCTTGGTTACATTATGTAAGCACCTAGTGGGGCCAGACACATTTGTATGACCAAAAGCAAGCACACATGCAAGCAAAAGGCATAGTCAGTTGGGGCCAACAGTGCCTGCGACACTTTGAGGTTGCCAGCGATTCAAAAACGGGGATATTTTAATGCAGATGCTGAGCACAGGTATTTAAAGATGGTTGGGAGGGGGGTTTCCAATACACAAAGTAAAACGTCAGATCTGAATAGCCTTACCCGTGCTTCCCTTATCTTACTAGTGCAAGTGGAACATTTTCCCTCTATGAAAGGTTCAGCACAAACAGTGCAATATAAACCAAAACAGAGATATATGTAACTGAAGATAGTAGCAGTTTTTAATTTCACATTTGGACTCTCACTCTGTTCTTAAGAGCAAGAATTTATATTTCGCTTTTTTGGGTGGATTTTTTCTTTCTTTTTTTGTTTGTTTGATCTAATGGACAGTTTGAGACACAATACCCAAAAGGCAATTACTACTTTAGCGGGGTGGCTTTACTCCATTATATCTATCAGTATACTAGACTAGAAGCTTGCCTAGATAGATAGAAACGGACTACAGACATACAGCGCAACACATAAGCATTTGAAGATTGTGGTTTAATTCAGCACATTGGAAATTGAAATTTGTTAAATTCAAATTTGTGTGAATCCGAATACACAAGTCTAACGTCCAGTGTTCTGGCAATGCCTCTAAATGAAAGCAGGTTTCTCAGCCTCTTGATGGTCAGCCTTACGATCGCTGAGACCCGTTTGCTTCTAATGTCACAAACCTCCCACTTGGATTCCTCTCCACTTCTTCAGTCAGCTCTATTGTGCATCAACTAAAAACGCAACAGCACAACATCCTCTCAAGAAAACCGCTTAGCTGACAATCATCCAAATACACTTTGCAATAAGAGGGGTGCATAAAAATGGCTGTATTTCCTACATGGGTCACTGTTCATGGATGTAAATACAGTCATACTAAAGCAGAGTCTGCATTTTATCCTCTTAGCCATTGTTTAATTTTAAAGCCCATTACACTGCCCAAAATACTCAAGAACACGGATAGACTAGAGATGCCCGGATGGCTGATCATGGTGGATGTTCTTCTGTAACCAGATGTTTTCTTTAAGGTATGGGAAACTACAAAAATAATGTAATGTAAAAAAAGTTTTTCAAAGACGATGCAGTGATATGTGCGCTGACCTCTCGGAAAATGCCTAGCTTTACTAATGCTTACCGGTTACTCCTCCATCACCGCTTCTTACTACCATCCTCTGTTTTCTGTATTTGATGGCAAGTGGTAAGGCACAGTATCACAAACAGAATCTGCGCATGGTGGTCTGATATGGCAACAATAGTAAAAAATTTGTAGACGGCTATACCATCCATGAACATGTCTAAAACATAACACGGCATTCGATTTTCTTCGCCAAATCCGCATGGATAGCTGATGGCAATTTCCTTATCGTGCCACGTTTAATATAACTAGCATTCGGGTGAAAGAGTCCTTACCTGTTGTAATTCCTCTAACCGTTCATTAACATCATTCAGCATCCAGGTGCCCTCCCCTCGTAGGCGTCTTTGCTCCTTACGTCTCTCTTCCTTTTCATACTCTTCTTGAGCCTATATTAAGAGGCATTTGCCAAAAGATCAATATTCAGCAATATAATAATTCAATAAGAATCCAAACAAAATACTACATCATATGAATACCATTTCTAAACAAGCTGAAACTGAGTAACTAGAACTATTTATTGATTTATATAGCAGAACCATAGAAATGGGACGTAACAGGTAGCGCGTAACAATTTAGACTTGAAACAAAAGCTTACAATCTAGATGAGTTTGGGTCTATTATGCAGGAGGTGAAAGGGAATTAACCCGTCAGTATACCTGAAGAAATTGGCAATGGTGGGTTATTTGAAGGACCCGAGGCAAGGGAAGAGTTGAATAAGCCAGGGAAAGGTATGTCAGATGAGCAGACAGAATGGGTAGAAGAGTATCGGAAGATGTGAAGGAGAGGCTAGTAGGAGAACTGATATGAAGGTCTTTAAAAGTATATCAGCTTCTCAACCTCCAATAATGAAAGCACGCATGACCCACCAGGTAGATTTACGATGGTATATCTGAAACCGGTATGGCTTTGAATGCTTGGAAGGCTACCACAAAACAGGTAACTTGTATTCACCAGCCTAGGTTTCAGAATTGAATTTTCAACTCCCTCATATCGCTGTGCATTACGCAGCTCTTCTCGCAGGGGAAACTCACTGGTTTCATAGTGATATCAGAGAGCAGACTTAGTAAATACAACAAACAGACAATAGCAGGGAATGTGGTTATTATTAGCTTGGTATGATTGGCAATGCTGCGTAAGAAGTAGGTTTTACTGCATTGCCTTGTGGTGGTCGGTGGGGAGAGGCTGCTGGTAACGAAAACATCGGCATCACAGAGAGTATAATTAAATGCTTTGCGGCAGCCTCAGATAGCTTGGTGTTATAGAGGGTATAGCTGGGGGCGCACGGGACGACACGGACATCAGCAGGATGCGTGCCCCCCATTCCTCTGCAGAACCGGTACCTGGCGCAGCAGCTGCTCCCGCGCTTTCCTCCTACTTTCCTTCTTCTCATCAATGCTCCTGGAGCTTTCAAAACTGCCCTCGTACGCCGACATCACCTTTCGAGTTTAAAGAGGACACAGTGAGTATAAAGCTGCGGTGCCACTTGATGAAAGGTCACAAGGAGCAACCCAAAGCCATGGCAGCCATTACTGATCCATAGCCGTAATGTACACTGAAACACTTTATCTGTGAAACACGCACCTAACACAACAAAATCACCTGTCGCCATAACTACCTGCTTCACCCCTCCATTCTATTTAAGTCTCAATGTGGTTTTTTTTTGTTATTTTGCCCTTTTACCATAAATAAAAGTTACAGAAAAGCATTTACTGCTTGCTTTTCAAATCCCCTCCCCCACACAAAACAGTCGGTCTGAATAACCCTAAGTAACCTAACTTACATTAAAATTAAACATACACATACACACATACACACATACACACATACACACATACACACATACACACACACATACACACATACACACATACACACATACACACATACACCACAATCTGTTAGACCCCCAGAATATTCAATTTATGCTGACCCTAATATACCGAGTGTTAAGGAGAGCATAAGCCAGCCTTCAGCTGTCACCACTATGGGTGGGTTTGCATATAGATTGCGAGCTCTTGAACCCACCGCAGCTTGCAATCAATAAACCAGGGGGGTAGGCATTTAAAATCAAATCTTTGTTCCTTACTTAAAACCTGTCACCGGCAGCTCCGCACAACTCCTGTAACTCAACAACAGTCGCGCTAATATCTCGCCCAGGTCGCGCCGATATGACGTCACTAGCAAGCAACCTATCATGGAGCGATGGGTTGACCCCTACTTATCTGTTGTGGTCTCGCGGTCACTATACTCATTAACTCCCGCTATTCCGGTAACCGAAAGCAGAGAAATCGGTCTGCTGACATGCACTAGCACGCTGAGAATGCGCCGGAGCGCCGCCATATTGCTGCCCCCGGAAGTAGCTGCAGTCAGCTGACAGACTGTTGCTGCTCTGTGAGGGATGCATGGTTGTGGCGGCTGTGCTACGGGAAGGATTGTGTGAATATTTTGAGCTGTAAGGCGAGGATAATGCTATAGGGATATACATTATGCCTTTTTACTGGTGGTGTCCTATAGTTTACTCTACCCCTCACCCATACCAGGCTTACCAAGTGTCTTTATTTAGGAGACACAGTCCCTCTTCTCGAGGGCTCAGAATGTGTGCTGGGTATGAGGGTATCTCAGTGGTTTGATACCAGGAGGGTTTGCCTTACGGGGGCACTCCAAGGGTTAACCCCAACTTAGAACTAGAAGATGAGCTGCGTCCCCATAAAACATAACTTTTAATTTTAATGCAAATTACAAAGTGACTGTAAATCGCCCAAAGGAAATCAGGAAAAAATGCTACAATAAATGTGTAGGAAAAATATTCCCAGGAGGGGAAATACATAACCAGCCCCCAGGTTACAGCCGCTTTATAATTTGCATTATAAGTTATGTTTTATGGGGATACATTTCAGCCTCTAGTATCTCAGTGGCCTGGAGCCCCAAAAGTCACAATAATGTGTATAGAAACAAAAAAATAAAACATGAGATATATATTATTTAAAATAAAATTACGTTATTTCATAAAATAAATCACAGTATGGTCTCTGATCTGGTTCGTGTAAAGAAGCCAGGGGTATCAGACATTATTCTATATGGTATGTAGGTTAAATGAATATGAGCAATCCCTGCATAGCGCTGGGCAGCCCTGCAGCATGTAGGATTCATGCGCGTCAGAAAATGGTTACATAGTAAGTGCTTTCCAACAGATATCAGTAAACACAATATTCTTTTTTTATGTATTTTAATTATAACACCATATTCCTTAAAAAGAATCGCTAAACTCTTGGTAGTTACAGCATAATGAAAGATTTTTTAGAAAAAGTAACCACATCTCCAGAAATGATTTCTTCTTTTGGAGTGTAACTTCCTCCCTGAGCGAATCACAAATAATGGCCAAAACTATATGGAAATCGGGGGGCTGCGATGTCTCTCTGCAGAGATGAACCTTTGGGGTCTTTATTAGAATATTGGGGACTTTTTTGTAACCAGATGGGAATTTATTAAGTTGTTTTTTGGGGGGGGTTGCTATTTTTTTTTAAATATTTTGTATTTACTCTGCTAACATAGAAACTCGACAACAGATAAGAACCATTATGCCCATTTTTCCTGATGTAAAGACTGAAAACCTGGTCAACGTTAAGGATACACACAGGCCTATCCCATGCTTCTGCTGGGCGGCTTTCACACGTATCTACCACTCACTCAGTTAATGAAAACTTCCATCTCTAACCCTTTGACCCTGTAGTTTTACACAAGATCAGCCAACATGGGGGTGACTTCTATTCTGGTCGGTATTTCTGGAGGTGTCAGCATCTGACGCCTGAACGTTTCTTTGGTCATTCAGACAGCAGATAAGTGTATCTCACGCGGATCACTCCTACAATCCATCTGTCAGGTCGGTGGCTTTAACTCCAGACTGTCGTTTCCCCATCATGTCCTTGTGGTTATTTAGGACACTTCTTATGTGTTAATGTCATTCGGGGTTAAGGTGCAGTGCGATCCACATCAGAATAGAACTCTGATCACTGTTAAAACCCTTCTTTATCAAAAGCTGCCGTGCAAAGTTGTTTCCATTCCTTTCCAAACATCTTGGTACATGGGGGAGGACTGCACACAGACAAAGCCATGGTTTGCTACCAAGGTCGCCTGAAGGAGACGGGTCAAATGTGTGTTAACAAGAGGTTAAAAAAAAAAAAAGTGCTGTATATATCAAGACTATTATGATGCCCGAAACAAGCGGTAGGTAATAAGGATATTCCACTCGGAGGGGCTGAGGTTTTGGGGTTTGATGAGCTCCATTTGTGAGTTTGAACACACCGTAGAAGCCCGGCTTAATTGTGTTCTTACAGCTGTGACAGAAAACAATAGGAATACCTGAGATTGGCATTCGCTTGTGTAATGTGCTCATTAGCCCTTTGATGACAGGCGTATTAGATGACAGAATAAATTACTATTCTTTGCCGTGTTCGGCCTCTTAATATTCAAACCGTATCGGCGTGCGATCAATGTCTCAGTGCCTCGACCAGGAATCTCATTACATTTTCAACTAATCCATGAAATCGTTGGTGGCCTCCACTGCACCCGCGCTCCCCATTAACCGAGACACGCTTTATTCGCTATAGATTATCACGGAAATAAAGGAATTCGCCAGAGAAAAGCTCGCATTACGTTGGAGAACAATGAGGCCAACGGCGTTATTATTTCCTTTAAAAATCAAATATATCTCGTTAATTCGTGCAAAACTGATATTTTTATACAAGGTCGTTGGCGTATTGAACCGCGTTAAATGTGATGTCTTTGCTTGTGGACAATTGAATGATTCAAGGTGGTTGTAAGCTGGAAATGCAGATAAAACACCGTCAGCTGAGATAAAGGGAGTTTCGACTTAATACATCACTTTTATGGCTGAATCGGTTCCACACAATCAATATTACCGTCGGCGTGGAGACATTCTTTATTCCAACGCATCACTTGCCTTATTTTTTTTGCGATCTTTTTCCCCACCCTCTGGGTATATCTGACAGAAAGCCAAATGAAACGGTCATTCACAAGCCCATCGTGCACAGCGAAGCCACCTTGTCCTATATGCCTTCCCAAAAACACAGAGCAAATATTTCAACTTGTTGATGCATATATATATATATATATATATTACACAAAGGCAAAAAGGCTTGCTAATTTTGTTGGTTTTGTTTTTTCACAATGTCTCATCATCCATCCCACCAAGGCGCGTTTGAATCTCACAGTAAATACATCTGCTACTAATGTCTAACCAGACAGACGCATGGGGAGGGGAACCCAGAATTTTGCATTTTGGCACTGGTCCAGGTAGTCCACCTTCCCCACCAAAAAGCCAGACGCTAACCCTCTAAGGCTGAGACGGGGGCACTGGTGGATTCCTGAGGAGACTGCCTGCCCAGTCCCCTCTTAATGTCTAAGTAACCCTGTGCTGATTGGGGGGCACGGTGACCGGGAAGCCCCGTCTGGTGTTTCGGAACCAGGGTCTCACGAACTAGCCAGCTATGGGGGCTATACAGGTCAGGAGACGCTCGATGCGCCTGACTGGGACCTAGCCGCAAATTCATGGAACTGCAGGGTGGTGATGACCTTGACAATTGGAACAGCGTGCTGCGGCCCCCCTTTTGAGGTTCCATTAAGATTGTGGTGGCCACACTCAGTGGTGGTTACAGAGAGGGAGCTCGTTCGGGAATCTTGGTTTTATTACCAATCTTTAGGACCGGGGTTTACCCAGCCGCAGCTATGGAACTCTGGCCCGGGTACTGCGCGGACTCTTCCCGGGGATGTTTCCGACGCTGTCGCTCAGGGTCCAAACGTCGGATCACGTCGCTTTTTGGATCATAACACAGGGCTTGACAAATTTGTTGTGAATCTAGGAGCCATCTAAAAAAGTTAGGAGCCAGGATTTTTTAAAAACTAACAGTTGGTCAGGAGTGATCTGATCATCATCAGCCCACTTACTAAAGTCACAGCATTTGACCTGGAAGCACCCTGGACTTTCAGGTCAGTGCTGTTTTTTTGTGGGTTTTTTTTAACTCTTTCAATGCTGATGTTCCATTGGAGCACGGCATTGACTGATATTTAGCTTGTGGGGACAAATGTTAACCCCTGCAATGCCACAAATGTGTCAAACACAATTGTGGCATTGAAGGGGTTAACGCTGCACTGTCGCTCTTATGGAGCAATCAGGCAGCAGGCTGGTCTCCACACTCATGTGGAGACCTAAGAACCCTCTCCCCTGTCCCTGAAGCAGCCTCTGGCATTGAAGGGGTTACCGTTGCACTTTCACTCTCATGGAGCGATCAGGCAACAGGGGGATGTTGTGTCAGGTGTGTGTGTGGGGACCAAATCAACACACAACCCCCTTCCCTGAAGCTGCCTGTGGCAGCTGAAAACACAATTGCTGGTTTGACGGCAATCGCATTTTCAGCCTACAGAATCACTCCGTGGGAGGCTCGGGGTGGCTGTGCTGGTCTTCCCAGACACCTGGGCAGACAGCAGCACTGCCCCCAGGATCACCACGATTGTGGAGACGTGGGGGCATTTTTTGAGGGACAAACCCCAAGGCGCCAG
Source organism: Spea multiplicata (assembly GCA_009364415.1). Lineage (NCBI taxonomy): Eukaryota > Metazoa > Chordata > Amphibia > Anura > Pelobatidae > Spea > Spea multiplicata. The sequence goes on from VKOC01017768.1 coordinate 41,119, forward strand.
GACAAAATTCTCAGTTGCCATGGTGCCTGGGATTTGTCGAGCCCTGTCATAACATCTCCGCACCCTGAGCTCTCCATTGGTGCCCCGGGATTGACGCCACTCCTTCAAGATCATCCTGAATTAGTGACTCTTTAGGTGAGCATTGCTGGCCATAGAATTTATGGAGGCGCCGGGCTGTCTAGTAGTTGAAGGGATTAAACCCCTAATGTGTTCATGTCTGGTGTATAAATATCTGTGCTGTCCCCAATAAAGAGAATTCTGTTTTACCTCTACACCAAGTCTCAACTAGTGCTTTGGTGGGGGGGGCTTACATAAAAAAGTGCTCATAAGGGCTGGAATTATATATTAAAAAAATACCTTCACCTGCCAGCCAAAAAGTTTGACGATGAAAAGTAAAAATGTGCAGGGAAGGGTCTATCGGCGCTTCCCCTTCTCTTCTCACAGCACAATAGGAAGGCTATAACCCGGAAGCATGTTACAAATGCATTTACAAGTTTTATCCGCTAAATTAAACACCTAATACCTACCTCGCTCAAAGATATTTAAAATAACATGTTACAGACAAACCGCACGGTTATAAACAATCTCATGGAAGCTCAAGCTTGTCAGCGGGGAACATGACGTAACTTGGAGAGCTGTAGGATTCTAATGCAATTTTCACTAAATGATTGTGGGATACATTCATACGAAGCAAGTCTCAGGGTTTTTACCCCAATCTCAGGGTGAAGGGTCAGATTTTCAGGGTCTGGAGCTGTGATCATATACAAGACTCCCGGTTGGTGCTTTTGCTCCCAGCATGCAGGTGACTCAATTAAGTGTATCTTTAAGTAATGATGAGTCAACGTTTCTATGAGGACCAGTATTACAGTCATTTGGGTAATGCATTTGGTGAGTCAGTACCTCGAATCCTCGCAATAGGCCATTAACGGGTAATATTTTCAAGAGTCTCAGGGTCAACTCATTTAGAAAGTTCTGGGGTATGGATTATGTAAGAAAATGTGCGTATAATTAGCCTGGTGTTAAAATACCCTGGCCGGGGTGGATGATCATGCTGAAAAATAATAAATTTCACAAACTCATAAAATTAAGTGACAATAAAAAAGGAAAGCGGCCAAAGGAAATAAGCGCTGGATTCACGGATGGTCAACAGTTCCCCTTTAAGGGTCAGCTAACGGAGTCAAATGTTCTTGTTTTTGATGCTAGAAAGGAGTATAAGGACCATTCTCTATAAATACATTTTATCGTAAAAGGAAACCAATATTCACCAAGCCACAGGTTTATCTAAAATGTGTTCTACGTTTCTTCCAGTTAATGCCTGTAAATCCCGCCGTAAGCTGCCAATTTGTCTCGGGGAAAAAAAATGATAGAATGAAACAGAACATAGACCACTCATCAAAATAATCATCCTTGTTTGGGGAGACAAATATCATCAGAGAAACTATCTCCGTTTAGGTGAACTGAACAACAACCTGCGGGACTATTGCCTCGACCTGCAATTGACTCCCGTGGCAGCAAAACACTCCGATTAAGTGAGCAATTTTTCTCAATCATACGTTGGTTTTCTACAACACGACTGAATGTTTTTGAAAACATGATGACACCTTGTTATTTAGCTGAGGAAAATTCCAGCAAAAGCGAAGAAACAGAACTGGAAGAGATCCAACTTATTACTGAATACTTGATGAAGATGAACTCGACTGCATCCGCTTGCTGGCAGACGGAATATTTTGACATGTTAGAGTCATAATGACTGCGAAATTGCGTGAGAAGTGAGTGGTTAAAGTTTGAGAAACATTAAGAAATACTTCAAACGTTAAATTACCGGGCATGAGTTGGTGGCCCTTCCGTGGAATAATGGATTACGGAGATGAGGAAGGGCTGAGGGTTTGCTCCTTTGGCATGGATCTCAGCGTCTCTTTGGTAAAATAGCTCCTTATAAACCAGATATCCACAAAACAATTAGCAAATTTGTTAAAGAGAAGGGTCAAAATCTCTGGGTCACTGAGCCTGGAGTGGACTCCTTACTATTCTACACTGCTGTGATCATAAACTATATGGACAAAAGTATTGGGACACCTGACCATTACATCAACAGAGACTTTCATGACATTGCATCCTTTAATATGAAGTTGGTGCCCACTTTGCAGCTATAACAGATTCCACTCTTCTGAGAAGGATTTCCACAAAATCTTGCGGTGTTTCTGTCTTTGTATGTCCCCTTCAGCACACCAAGGCATTTTGGACAATGCTATGCTTCTAACTTTGTGGGAACAGTTTGGGAAAGACCCCTTTCTATCCCAGCATGACTGTGTCCCAGCACACAGAACATGGTTGGATGAGTTTGGTGAGGAAGAACTTGACCGGCCGCAACCTGACCTGACCTCAACCCCATCCAGCACCTTCGGGATACAGAGAATGTGAGCAGGGCGTCTCATCCAACATCAGTGCCTTCACAAATGCTCTTCTGGATGAATAAGCAAATTTTCCCTTGGAAACACTCCAAAATCTTGTGGAAAGCCTTCCTAGAAGAGTGAAATCTGCTATAGCTACAAAGGGGGCCAACTACATATTAATGTTTATGCAATTAGAATGCAATGTCATAAAAGTCCCTATTGGTGTAAGGGTCAGGTGTCCCAATACTTTTGACCATATAGTGTATATTAGACTCCTAATTAGTGCTTCTACTACAAGTATGTTTTGGCTGATATCCCTGCTTGAATGCAGGTGACGCAAATTCGGGACATTATACGGCATCAAAACACTTCTTGCAGGAGAGACTCAGGGTTGCAGAGAGAGTTGGCCCTTTTCTAGTATATACATAGCAAAGTCGGCGATTGAAACTGTTAATCACCAGCCGTTTGTCTTTAGTGAATAAACCCCTCAGTGCCGTTTAATAGATTAGCTATCATCACGCTGCATGAAAAGGATGCTTCTTCCATATCAACATGCGCCTAAGATCTGACAGCCCGGGAAGGGTTAAAAATACTGTTTCACTAAATAAAAGGAAAATAACAGCCAATGCTGACATTCCTCAACCTTCATCGTGTTCGGAGCCTTTCTGCTAATGAACCCTTTTACTGAACCAGCGCCGAGCTCTGGGTTTTTTGATTGGACCCTCGGTGACTTCAACTCAGCGAGGAAAGTCAGCTAAATAGGGCAATATATTGTGTCGTTTTCCGATCACTTGTAACAGCGGGTTTCTGGGCTTCGCTCTGTAATCAATCTCTCCGGAGGCTATTGAGACTTGTTTTTCACATCTTTCCTCTTCTCTGCGAGACTCTGCTTCGGGAAGAATGGCAGGTTCTGTTAGCAGGATTTAACGGGGAATTACAAAAGATTACGCTGAATTTGGAAGTGTAAAAAAAGCAAAGGCAATTTAGACATCAGAGCCTGGTGTAGATCAACCCATTCTCCTGGAATCCATCTATAAAACCCGAGAGACCCGGGATGAGTACGGAGCATCAGGTAATCAATAATTGTCTGTTTTCTTCCGCTGACTAGTTAAGTATCTGTATCTCTAATAAGCCGCAGCATTAACTTGTTCCGCAGTGAAGGGGCTTCCATCCCGTTTCTCATTCCTTCGCCAATCGGACAGCATGTGAATGAGAAAATGCACAGCTCTCGCTACTGCCCCTCGCAGTCTGTTACTAGACACTAAGGGGGAGAGTTGTGCTTTTAACACACGCATATCACTAATCATTATGAAGGGCCAACACTGGCAAGCGCGTCCAGCATAACGCACTAATACAGGGCCAGCCATGTGCTCCCTGCAGCAGAATCTCACTGGGGCTGGCCCTTCATAATGTATAGTGAAGTCAAGGAGGTGACACAACACAACTCTCCTATCAGTCCTTTCTTTAGTGAATAAACCTTTTTATCTCACTAGCTACTCAGAGCCCCCCTCGTGGGATGCGGGTGTCCTTGCTGATGTCACAGGAGACATACCATTTTTTGTGGGGGTGTTCTGCATCGCCACTCTCGCCACCCAGAGTTTCTCCGCAATGACCCGGAGAACCGGCGCTTTACCTGGAGTCTCCAGGCTTTTTTTCCCCCAGGGTCGTCTTATAATTGAGCAAATTTTGGGCTGTTCCCAAAGGTTAAAACATAATACATACTCTGTACATGGCTTATTGTAATATGTAAACACAACTGCAAAGGTTTCTTAAGTGCATTGAATTGTAAAATGTAATATTTGGGAAAATTTACATCCATTTCAACCATCTACAGGTCTTAGCCTGGTGAACTATACGGTGCAATAACGACTGAGCCGGCCCTGCTAATGCATAGTGTATGTAGGGCGAATTCACTTGGCTGAAGGTATGTAGGTACCCAGGCTGAACACATCGGCCATTTTTTTCTAGGACCCACATGCATTTGTTGCTGTCCGGCACATGTAGAGTGCTGCCCCCTGCTGCTGGTCGACAACACGTGAAAGTGATGTGTCCTGGAAAACATGGCCAAATCGTAGGTAAAATGTTTATGTTCAGGCCAGTGATGTAAAAATAACTGAAGCCGGTGAAAGACTGGCTGTAATTTATATTGTGGCGGTCGCACCGTCACGCATTATTATGCCAGAAACACGCAGCATTCACGGCTTCATCGGGGAGATAAGGAAAAGCTATACCTTAACGGTATATAATTACATACCCTATAGGAGTGAAAGGCTGATGTATCACGGTGTTAACTCAACGAGATCTTGGCATGTTTCTTTGACTAGAATACCGCAAGGTGACAATCCGGCAATACAGTATTTCATCTATGACAAGGAAAGAAGTAGCTAGGGGCAAAGAGCAATTCTGGGAAAAACTGGAGCATTTAGCAGGAGCAGTCACTGGTTACCATGGTGATTGCACCAGATCTTCTCTTTAAACATACCCTCAAATATTTCTATCTTTATGTCACATGCACACTGAATTTTATTTCATGCGCTCCCTGCTTGCACTTTGTTCTTTCACTAGAGGCAGCGCTAAAGAACGGCTGCACCTGCTTGCATGCAGCAAAATACATCATGCAAAATGTGCTCCAAATTAAAAAAAAAAGAATCAGACTGCTCCTTTAATTAAAGATTTCCGAGTACTGTGTATATACAGCAATGTATGGACGTGTTGCAAAACTAAATATATAGGGACTACCTTATATTCCTGTCATTAAACAACATGCACCACGGTTTGTTGGGGGAGGGAATTGCAGTTTAGAGTTTTCTAACAACGTACACTTTCTCCTTTGTGCTCTCCTATTTCCCTTTTTATTTTTCTTCTCTTTCTTCTTTCTCCCTCACCTCGCTTTCTTTCATTTCCTTCCTTTATTTCTCTCTCTATTAGAGATCTCCTTTAAGGTTGTTTATGACTCCAGGGATCTCAATTGGCACAGAGGATCTCCTGTGAGGTTTCAGTGAGATAGAAAGGCAGAAGCAGGGGTGAGCCTAGGGTTAATGGTATTTTTTAGACTCCCATGGCACCTCCTCAGCACACCCCTGGACAGGACACCCATCTGGGGTCCCTACAGAACTCCTGAGTCCCTGCTGCATGAAACAGTGGGAAATGCCCAAACTTCCATTCAGGCATTTTAATCCCTTTTCATGTAACAGTGCTCAGCTACAGCATGGTTATACTTAACCCGGCACCTCAGGACAACAGATTGTGACCCCAGCTGCCAGAGGGGAGACATTTAGCCTATTACCAAATTTACTTACAGATTTCAAAGCAATGGCATTCCTTTCAATTAGAATGGTGATAAGTATACCAGGGAACTTTCAGAACGGTCACTCTTCTGACGGAGTGGCTTTGGGAACTGTTGGCTACAGACAGCTTTTAGTGAGTGGGCACTGAGGGAAGTGGATGGGGAGTGGGCTGCCCTTCCTGGAAGAAAGAAGGACCTGACACAGAGCTCCAGGGAAGAAGCATATTTCATAAATATATATACACAGTATACACACACACACACACATATATATATATATATATATATACACACATATACACCTTTATTAACATGTTATAATACCTGATTGACTGATAATGTGAGACTAAATGAGAAAATTTGCAGGAACACAGAACACTGCTATCAGAATATGTAAGCAAAAGGCGACGTGTGCTCTATTATAAATCTATAAACAGGATAAAATATACAATAACCTGATAGCCCCAGATGAGGAGGTTTAAACTTCAACAAGCTGTAGATACGTGGAACAAAGAGAAAACAAACATATAAATTATTTCACTTGCGATGCACTCGCGTTTGCAGAATAACAAAAGGAACTTGAAAACGTTGTTGAGTTTGCCTCCCACAGTGTAATCCAAAGGCAGCTCTTCTATGTCTTATATGTGATGGTTACATTTCAACAACAAAAAGCTCTTTGTGAATGTTCCAACTTAAACCAAAAGATTGTAACAGCAGCCCCAAAGTAGACTTTAACAAACTTAGAAATAAATCCCAACAAAATTAGAAATAAAAGTAGCATCTCACACGCAAGCACATTTCACCCCCAAAATCGGCTTCTACCAAGCGTTTGTGTATTTTTGGTTACCGTGTGTAATGAAGGGAAGCACACGTTAAATCTGAAGTGCTGCTGGACGTATCCGGACAATCTAAGCGCTGAAGAACGAGAACAAAGACAACACTCTCACTAAAATATATATCAGGAGCTGAAATCTCATCTAAAGAAAAGTTAACAAAAAATACCAACCAGCCTTTACTCAGACACATTAGATAAATCCATTCAGCATCGTTTTGTTCTTTAGTCTAAGATTAGGGTTTCCCGTCTGTATTTGGGAGACAGAACCGAATGCTGACATACTTCAGGATGACATTTTTTTTCTTTATGTATCAGAGCATGGGAAAATACTGCACTAACAAAATCGATTAGCAGAGATGAGTGGATTTGTCCCCATTATTGCTGAAATTCAGTGATGTGCGGAATTAAAATGCATGCAAAGGAAATTCATCAACTCGCAAGATTCTTGCTGCAGGTGTTTTGCTGGAAAAGCACTTATATAGTTATATAGGGAGCTCAGAAGAACATTAACCTGTTTTTTCCAGGATTATGTATAGTCTACTCTTCAAATGTTTGGGGTCATTTAGAAATGTCCTAGGTTTTGTTTTTAAAGAAAAGCACATTTTGTAAATTACTCTTGTAGCTGGATCTTTAATGTAATTATCTTCATAGGCTTACAGAGTCCCTTTATCACTCCCATCACTCCTGTCTTCCAATGGCATGTTGTTTAAAAGGCTAATCGATCATTAGAAAACCCTTTTTGCAATTATGTTAGCGCAGTTAGGAATTACCTTGTGTTCTACGGAAAACAGTTGGGTGACCCCAGGCATTTGAATGGTATTTTCATATAATTTACCTATTCATCTAATTTATCTATAGTTACATAATTATATTTATAATATACCATATTTGATTATCTTATTTATCTAATAGATGTGAAGACTGCAAGGGCCTATTTTCCATCTGTACCATGTGTTAATGTTATTGTCCATCTTTTATATTGTCAGCTTTACTGTTATTTTTCATTTTACTTCTGTACCAGCGCTATGTAATCTGCTGAACCTATATAAATAAAATGTCATTTAAAATAATTTAGTACAAATTTTCAAAGCACATAAGAGGCTGTAAAGTAAATACCTCTTATTACCTTTATTCTTTACAGATATTAAAATAACTGTCTTCATTTAAAATAAAATTAAAATATTTAAATGACCCAAATGTGGAAAGAAGTCCCAAAGAATGTCCTGTGTTCTTCACGACTTTTCTAAAATCACGCACCAGTTTCCTTGGTCATAGTAGGAATGAAGAATTGCAATGTTCTGGAGCTTTCTGCACAATGTTTCCAGCTCCCCTTCACAGAACACATGATAATAACGGTGATAGACAGAACTGGGACTCTGCTGGTTTTCCGTGCACTCTAAAGGCTTCGATGTACCAACGGCTTTAGTTTCGTTTGGTTGTTTCAGATGCCAAGGAACCAGCAGGTCTTGGGAACTGAATGAGGTCCTGTTGGTGTGAATGCTCAACGTGGCGGCAGCTTCACCCTTGGGTTCTATATCTTGGCCGTTGACTGTTTGGGGTTCTGCGCTTCTTTTATGTTCCTTGAGGTACTTGGACTTTTTCTGTTTGTATTCTTGCTCCATTGCCCAGACATAAATTAGTGCCTTTCCTCCGGGTCTAAGGAGACGGGTTAATTCCTGTATTGCGTTCAATCTCCTTTCCTTTGATGAATTACAAAAAAACAACGTTAAAATAAGCTTTAAAACTAGATAATAAATGTGAAAATGTTTTAAATTATAGATGTGATGAAAGCATAAACTTTTTGTGGTGCCTATGATAGGGTCTAGCTGGTTCATCTTAAATACAGCACAGGACAATAAATCTTACATAAAATAAGTTCAGTTAAAAAAACAAATAATGAATATATGCAAGCAATAAAAGTCATGATGTAGTTAATAGATTGGAAAGCTTGGGGAGATAGATATACAGATAATAGGAAAGTCATCCTATATAGTAGACATTCAATGAACAAAATATTCAACTTACTTCAGTCGCCAAATGGTGGATCACAGCTATGGAGATGCACGCATCAAATGAGCCGGTTCGGAACGGCACTGCTAAGGCATCGCATACAGATGCTTCATATCTTCGGTCTCCACAAATTTCCACAAGATTTTTACTGCGGTCGCATCCAATCTGTCAGGAGAAAGAAGAAAAAAAAATCTTAACTGCCAAAGAAACATCCAAACTGATTTAACAGCAGCCTTAACTGCAAAATCTCACATTAATCTCTGCCAGCTCCATCCCAAGTAAAACTATACGCTGAACACCTGTACATAGACATTCATGCTCACATACACTTACGCGATGCACATTCATGCTCGCATAAATACATATGAACATACACACATACCCCCTCTCGCCCTTACCTCTCACCTTTCCTGCAGCTTTCTGTCCGACATGGTTGCAAGTACAATTAACACATTGATTTGGGACACTTAGGTAGGAATTTGTTATTATCTTTTATTTATATAGTGCTAACAGTTTATCCAGCGCTTAATACAATACATATATTCAAGGCGTATGACAAGACAAGAATTGACAGACTAATACAAACCGATACATTAGGTGGAGAGAGCCCGGCTCGCAAGCTTACAATTAATGCCTTTCATGATAAAAATTGTAGAATCTGATGAATTTTAATTAAAAAAAACATTTCAAGGTTGCTCACTAGTGGCTAGTTCCTCACTAGAGGGTCCTTTGTCCCCCCCGGGAAGATGACAATGTGTGTTTTTGGCGAGCCAGAATAGGAACCATTCAAGTTATATTTACAGAAAGATAATGTTACACAATGCAGACAATCTAAAACATTTAACAAGAAACTCGTGTAGAAAATATTCTTAATACGGGAACTGAGTAAAGAAAGAATAACGACCTTGAGGGTGATCTTAACACACCAAGAAACGTTAATGAATTGTAAACTAATTGAAAGGAACAAAGCATATTAGCTTGTAATTTGCATCTAAATTGCATGACATACATTTCGGCTCAGACTAGCTTTTCGGTTTTTGCCTCCATCCAAATAAAGATAATAATAAAGAGGAAGGGGGTGAGTTATGGGCTTCAATTACAGTTCACGGGAGCTGTTAATTACCAGTTACTTGCTCCCATTTCCGTGTCACTCATTAGCTGAACACAGCTACTTTTCCTGTGTTCTTTACAACCAATATTGCAAATTGTCCTCGATAGACATAAAATGCACCCATAAAGTGTATTTGTGCCTTCAGGCACCTGTCTGCTTTACTGAGCAGTGCAGATTTGCTCGCCTGACAACTTCTATAGTTCTACCTCACTTTAGGAAGCCCTCACTGGCAATTATACTCGCTCCATTAAATACTCAACGGTGTCAAACGTGGTGCATATAAGCTGTGATCAAAGCGCGTAACTAGCACTCAATGCAACAACTGTGTGTCGTCAAACCATACAGAGAGGATACATGTCTGACCGCCGGCCCTCTTTCCAAGGCTGTGGACAGCTTTGTGTGGTTAGTGGGGAACTAACCACACTAATCGGGAAGGTGACAGAGCCACTCTCTTCTGGGACCATTGGCAGGCTTGGCCTCACCATATGTGCTACGTGTAAAACTTACCATGTGCAAATGCTTGTTGACACCAAGATACTTCCCGTTACCACAGCCTACGTCGGCCACAATAGATCCATGTGGCAAAGACAATAGAAAGTCCACAACTTTAGGCCATGGCGTGTGTCTAGTGCTGCTGAAATGACTGGCTATGTCTTCATACACCTTATGCACATACTCCTTCTCCAGGTCGGTGGCACCCAAGTCACTGGTGCGAGGAGGCAAGTCTTTTTTCTGCGTTAGCTGGCTATCGCACGCTGATGGGAAAGCTAGATTGGTACAGAATGTTTTCATAAAGTAGATTAGCCACTTTCTCAAATCCTCCTTTCACAACACATGAAATAAATCAATCTAATGGTTAAAACAGTAAAAACAGCAATAAATGTGCATAAGAAAAGCACATTCCGTGTTTATCATGGGAACAAATGTCCGATCTTCCTGTTCTTAGTATCTGGATGATTATTCCTCCCCAAGAAGTAGTTATTAACCTTACTTTCCATCTTTACCGGCAGCTGATCAGTTGCAGTTGCTTTAGAATAGATTGCGAATTCCATCCAGACAGTAAACTAATTGTAGCGCCTTTTGCTTCCAGGTAAACTAGCACAATGACAGTTCTCGTTAAAACAAGTTCTTTAACCCCTTTGATTCCAGTCCCACACGTTATAAAGTACATTACAATATGCTTAGATTCAGCCTATAAATAATAATACTATTGACCTCCTTACACTCACCACAATCACATGCGCTTCTTCTTACTTTCCTAAATGTGAACGAAGTCCTTGTACCTCTCTTGTTTAAGGTTAAATCCTCAGCATTCCCGCTGATCGTTCCAACTTTCTGTCCCTCTGATGCTTGAACTATATCAAACTTTCTTGGTGTGATGCTGAAATGGAAGAAAATAATTACAAGGCACACGGTAAGAAAAATATTGAAATGGTCTCAACAATAGATATGGAGTGCCCAAGTGTAATACTTTATAGTCGTTGAGCTGTCAGTGAAGAACACGGCTATTATCTAAAAAGGTCTAATCTAAAAGAAGGTTTCCTCTGCTGAAAAAGCAAATTAAGTGCAAACATTCAACAGCCAAGAAATATATTCCGCAGTTCGCTGGCTGAATATATATAGAAGAACCCATACTTTAAGCCTCGATGTGTCCTTGAACACATAATGATTTTTGGATGGGTTCTTTTGGTACTCAATCTTTTCACAAAAATTGGGAGTCTGGTTACAGATAATGAAAAGCTTGACTCACTTGCAGAATCTTGTCAAACCTGGGTGAAGGTATCATATGTTAATACTCTGGCATTTTATTCCCTTTGTTACTTACTCTACTATTCCGTTACCTCGCTTATACTCACCCTTTCCTTCCCTCCACCCAGCCCTCAATGACCTTATCCTTCCTAATTACCAGTCTAGGTAACCCCTCTTTGTCCTTTTTTTCTTTTGTATAGTAGATTGGGTGAGTCTGGGTCATACTGTTCAAATAATATACACTTTCACGTAAAATGTCATACTTCCTAAAAGACAGCTTCATGTATTTGTAATGTTAAAGCAAGCAGTTGGCTACTTTGCCTTCCCCCAATATTATCCCCATTTACTAATTTATTTATTTTTTACCATAAGCAAGATAAATGAATATTATTCAGTGTGTAAAATATTTAAAGGAAAATATAAGATGCTCAAAATGCAATGTAAATCTAACCGTTTTACAATGCATTTTTAGCAAATAACATGTATTAATAGAATCCTAAAACCCATATTGTCACCTGGCACACAGGTCCATACATACTATAGGGCACCATATTTTGTGAGATTATTATTGATTTACATATTCCAAAGCAGTCTACAATGGTAGATAAGGCCTGGTGCTGGGATACCATTGTGAAAGTCTACTTCCGAGACACTTACCCGTGCGTCCAGAGATATCTCGCTTCTCCACTCATTACCAGTAGGCTTCTTCGAGGAAGCATCACCGGGACACTAGTGCCATCAGGGTGCTTGAAATCCATCACGATCTACAATTAAAAAGCTGCTTAGGGTTCACGATTTGAAAGAACGTAAAAAACGGGACCGAGTTTGTTATCAGGGCATCCAAACACAGCGGGCTTTATTTACTAACGTCAAAGTTTCCACCTTCACCTCCCCGACTCTACTATCCATTTACAAAAAGACCAACCCCAGTCAATGACTTTCTCCTGCATGAAGGGCTGATCTCCATTCATTATGCCGGAAGTCACGTTTGTTATAGTGACGATTCTTCAGATCAGCTGTACAAATGTTACACCACATATTAATATAAAATATAAGGGGGAAATAATGAGATAAAATAGTCTCCTAATTGTTTTGAAGTATAATGGAATTATGCTTTTCACAGTTTTGAAGTATTCTCTTTTATTTTAAATACTCTGGTAATCAATAAAGTTTATAAATAAATATCACGGCAAAAACAACCCCCTTTGTGATAGTTTTAGTTCAAGAGATATTTCCAAGTAATCATGTTTTTACCAATTTCTTTTTTTCTCTAGGGTAGCAGACACTTTGAAGATCACATGTCGGTCTTGCTTATTGTAAAGGGAGTTATGGTTGGTAACAAAACCCTACGAACAAGACTTTATCTGGTGTCTGGGACAAGTAGATACAAATAGTTACGTGATGCACTACTTGTAATATACAGGGCTACAGAATATATAAAAAAAAGATATGGCAACCGTTAATGATGCAATAAGATGAGGAGCGGACAGATTGTAGTATTTTGATACAGATTTGCCATTTTTGCCTATTCTTTCTCCGTAGAGGAGGTTCTCATATCTGCTACATGGATAATGTCTGGAAACCGGCGATTACGAGCTCTTGGGAAGTATACTGTGTAGCCTGAAACGTGACATTTCTATTCCATGTCATAGATAAGGAGAACCGGCTCTGATTCTTCTAAATAATGGTTTATATAAGTAGTTATCCGCGCGTGACCAATGTTTTCACCCACATGCAAAAAAAGTCTCAAAACCCTCTGAAACATCAGTAGTGAACCAGTAAGATGGGGAAAATGTGGCCTTAATAACACACATTATACAAATAAAAAAATCAGGACCAGCTCCAATCTAAACCTGAAAAAGAATAGGATGAGAAAGAGGAGCGGAGTCTAATCATACATGGAAAACAAACCCTAAGGAAGGACTAAAAACTAGAAATATGCACTGGCAGGAATAACTAATCTCCGTAACAAAAATCACTCCTAATCACTAAACCACCAGGCCCCATATAGACAAGTTTAAAATCCAAATAAAAAGTCAGGACTTAAAAACGCAGGCACTGACGCTTAAAACTAACGTTCTTTTCTTCAGGAAAAAAATGCATATTACAGAACACACAAAAGTCATTTAATATGCATTTTTATTGACGGGGCTGCGTGGGGCACTAAAATGTCCCTTTGAGTTGTCAGATGTCTCTTCTTCCAATGGACAGTTTCTCATCTCAGCAGACCCATTCACTGTCCAAACGGTTTCAGGCAAAGACAGATATTTTTTTAGCCGATTCAAAACGATCTCCATGATTTTCCTGGTACGGCTGTCTGACATCCGGTGCAGAAATAGACTGAGGGTCTGTGTCTTCTGCACTCCGGAATATCCTCGGTTATTTCCTTGCAAACTAATCCCGAACGTATACAGCGCAGACAGATTTACAACGACAGACACTGACGTCAAGGCTTAGATCAAATTAAATTCTCTACTGAATCCCTGATGCTGGAAAGCGGAAGATAAAGGCTGAAGAATGCCCCAAGGTTCATTTTGTTCCTTGTTAATGTGACAAGGGATGGAAGCTTCTTTATATTCACTTATCGAGTTCTCTTTCCACAAATAGCTAGAAACAGAGAAAAAAAAAAGTCTTCCAGAAATGGATAAACACGCTGCCCTCGGCAATTCAATATTGTGCAAATTAGGGTGTTCGGCTGTCTTCTACGTTCTGGTCAAATATGAGCTATTTTAGAAAATGGAAGGTCCTTGCAACATAAACCAGGAATTTTATATGAAATGTTGATGACATCGGATGAACTTGGTATATAGGTGTGTGTGTGTATATATTATATATATATATAGTGTCTACGGCAAGCCTCCTTCAATCGCTACCTTCTCCTTGTGTGGAATTGGCTAGATTTAGCATATGATTTTAGTGTGTGTGTGTTACTGTATAATGGTACAGTATGAATGTGTTCGTACATTGTGTTGGCATGTGTGCGTGTGAGCATATGGTGTCAGCATACTACTGTAGGCATTAGAGTGTGTGTGTGTGTGCAAGTGTATGGTGTTAGTTTGCGTGGAAACTGTGCATTGTGTGTTTCAGCATATGGTTATAGCGTGTCTGGAGTAAACCTAGGAGTTAGTGGGTCTTACATGGAATTGTCTATCTGAGAGTGTGTGTGTTAGTTACCTGGTGGGGGCGCAGAAGAAATACTGCTCACTCAAGGTGATCTCTAGCCATATCTCTCGCCAATACTGCTCACTCAAGGTGATCTCTCTAAGCATATCTCTCGCCAATACTGCTCACTCAAGGTGATCTAGCCATATCTCTCGCCAATACACTCATGATCTCTAGCCATATCTCTCGCCAATACTGCTCACTCAAGGTGATCTCTAGCCATATCTCTCGCCAATACTGCTCACTCAAGGTGATCTCTAGCCATGTTGCACAGCTCGGAGGAGTACAACAAAAGTTGACTAAACTAACAAATTAATGGAAAAAAAACAACTTTACTGCCACAAACAGAAGAGTTTTCCCTAAAGTACCGGCAGTAGAGCCTTCATCGCCTCCTGGGTCGTGCAGGCGCGTTGGACACAAAACAATTAATGTCACCGATAAGAGGCTTCTGATGCCCTCTAGTGTATAAAATATGGAAGCAGAGAAAAAGCTACAGAGTTCAACTTTTGAAACAACAATAACTTTTGAAACATCTCCCACAGAAGGAACAGACCAGGAAAATCCCTCAGTAAATCAAAGCAGATTCCACTATTGTTTCTTGTAGTTGCATTTATACAAGTGCGACCAAACTAGCAGATATATATATATATATATATAGTCCCAAAGTACAACGGTAACAACATTTTACTGATCTAAATCGATTAATATACATTTTGTTTGCAGTCTATGGGGGGGCAACATAACAGCAAGTTATTACTTCCATAGCACTGGATTATAATAGCATCAGGTAGGCTGCACACTGCGCCTTCTATCATCACAAGTGCTAACCTGTGGATTTACATGCCTCAAAAACTAGACTAAATGGACTCATCTAGAGGACATTTTAAAGTGACAGTCCGGCCATCGTACGTGTTTTAATGCGTATGGTGCTACCTTTATACTTCCATGAAGTGCTTTCCTTTGCTGTCCCTTTAAGGAGCCGGTAGTGTTTTAAGAAAGCAGGCTACCTACTGAGACGCAAAGTATTTCCCATGGCTGCCAAACCAAAATGGCGGCGCATGCTGAGGTCATCGGTGCGTCCCTCAGCTCATTGGCTGCAGCAGCACAAACAGCAATCTTTTTTTTTCTGATTTCCTGAAGTGACGGGTGCTTTAATTCCCCTTTTAGTTAGGATCCCCTCTCTTAAATGTAGATTCAAATGGCAGCACAGATGTTGCGCAAGATTCCTTGGAAAATATTCAAATTTTTCAAATATTTTTAAAATATTCTAAAAATATTGATACCATAATTTGTTCTAAATGAATGTGCCTTTAATAACCCTAATAGTCAACAAATACAGCCCCATCAGTGCATTTGCATGAAATCAGTGCACCTGTATTATCAGGAGCATCCATACTAATCCCAAAACACCTGAAGCAACTCCAACACTTTTTAGTTTAGATAAATGATAATTATTTTTAATAAGTAATCATAAAGTGAGGAATTGCAATTATATTTGAGCTTTTTTTTTGCAGTATTTACTAAAATATTTAAATTACTTGGCAAAGCCAGCACTAGTCTTTAATTTGCATGTTGGCAGTAAAAAGTGTGCTTACTGGGGCATACAAATTGATTAAAACTTCAAACTGGATCCAAATCAAGACGTGATGTGGAGAAAACCTGGTTATTGATTAGAAACTTCCATCCAAATACATCAAGAAACTCATTGGAGGTTAGAAAGTGACCTTAAGATCAAAGATGTCTGCAGAAGGACAGCTTCTAAAATGTTATTCCCCTAAAGCTATTCATGCTTTATTTTTTTTAGTTTTATTTAATTTTTTTGGGGAAGCAGAGTCCTTGAATATTATATAAGAGTTATCCTACACCATCGCGAAAGTATGCTTTAGGTCCTGTATGCAAATTATCAAACTTATTTGCATATATTGGTATCACATCATGTCAAAAATAAACTTTAAATGCTTTTTGATCATTTATTAAGATGATAAAATATAACCGTTTAGAAATAATAAATAAAAACAATATTCAGACTATTTTCCTGCTTAACTTTCTTATGCACATTTTTGAATGCATTTTAGGGACCAATACCCTGAAATGTAAATTTTAACCGTTTACCAGTTCAGATGTAACGCTTATCTCAATACCAATACGAATATGTTATAGATTTGTTGATTAAACCTTAGCTTCCTGTTAACCTTAGCTAACAGGAACGGTTTGTTTAGGGAGTAATTATACAAATTATTATTATTCATTAAAAATGTAGTCATATTGATTAAGTTCTGAAAAAGAACAGGAATGTGATATAGGGAACTTGATATTGTAGAAAAATAAATGTATATGTATGCGAGTGTCTAGTGAGTGGGTATATGCAGTGGCGAGAAAGAGTAAGTGAACTTTCTGTAATTACCAGCATTTATGTATAAATATGTCTTAAAATATACGATCTAGGGCTGCAACTAACGATTATTTTCATAATCGATTAGTTGGCCCATAATTTTTGGATTAATCTGATAAAAAAAATGAATTGTAAATTTTTCATTTATTTAAATAAGTTTTAATAAACAAATGATGTTTAAAAACATCAGGAGAATATTTAGAAAAAAAAAAAAAAGAAAAAAACTTTGGGGCCTAAAAATTCATTTCTTGTCTTTTTCCGCAACCGCGCCCCCCCATTATGCAGCATGTTGATGCCCCAAGGCTGGCCCACTGACTGCCTCCCAGATATGCCAGCAGTACACGCTCCCAGACAGCCACATGCCCTCCGCCACATATGCCACTGTGGCCCCTGATAGGCGCCTTATCCGCCCAGATATGGTCGACTGCTGCCGTCCCCAGATATGCCTTTATAACCCCCCAGGATATCTCATAGTGCCCTCATAGACACAGAACCGCATTAACAGGGCCCGCCACTGACAGTGCCTATACTTTTATTAAATAAGGTACTGTTAATCTGCAACTGGGCCCCCGAGGATTTAAGATTCCCTTAGTTTTGTCCCCTTTATCCTAACTGCACTTTAGAGTTAACTTATTAGATTAATTACCGTTTATTTGGCTCGATTAGTTAAGACAGAGTTTTTTTCAGAGGCAAACCATGCTCTGAAAAATACCGCGCGTCGTCTATAAATCGGGGGTCGTCTTATAATGCAGACTTCAAATGGTCTGAGCGTACCTGCGACTAAGATCCAGATCGCCCTGCAAGCTGCAGGGACCTGCATCCTGCCTGCCCCCCCCCCCATTTACCAGTGCTTCTGAGTCCCCGGAGGGTAGCCGGGGCAGCGTGTAGACGTCTACGCAGCCGGAAGGAGGTGCGGCTGGCAGCGGGGGTCAGACCTTCCCCGACTGTCGTAGATCAGAGTTCCCTGGACCGGTGCAGCATTATCGATTATCAATTTTATCGATTAGTTGTTGCAGCCCTAATACGATCTTCATCTAAGTTACAATAATGAACAAATATACCGTATTTGCTCGATTATAAGACGACCCCCCAAAATCAAAATATTAATTTAGGAAAAAAACAAAAAGCCTGAATATAAGACTACCCTATAGGGAAAAAGTTTTACCAGTAAATATTAATTCATGTAAATTATTTTCATGTTTAATAAAAGCTATGATTGAGAAAAATATATTTTTTAAATTTCCTTTTATTTGCCAACCTGCCCCCCCCAGTTATGCCACTCTGCCCCCAGAAATGCTTTATACCCCCCTATTTGCCACTCTGCCCCATGATATGCCTTATACCCCTATATGCCACTCTGGCATATAGGGGGTTAAAAGGCATATCATGGGGCTGAGTGGCATATAGGGGGTTAAAATGCATTTCTGGAGGTATATGGGCATATCATGGGGCTGAGTGGCATATAGGGGGTTAAAATGCATTTCTGGATATGCCTTTTAACCCAGCATGTACTGGCTGCCTTGGCTTGATAGGAGTGTGATTGCTGTTAGCAGTTTGATATATTGATATATATATATATCAAACTGCTAACAGCAATCACACTCCTATCACGCCAAGGCAGCCAGTACATGCTGGGACCTGGGGATGATAGTAGTGGGATTACAGCCTCCCTATGCCATGCTACAACCCCCACCCCCCTTACACATCCATGCTATCACACACAAACACACATTCACAAACATTTAAATACTCATTCATTCCATTAATCACACATACATCACACATTAAACACACATCAATCACACATCAATCACACATCAAAAACCCTCCCCCACCCCCTTACCTGAACTGCAGATCTCTCACTCGAAGACTTCTGCAGGGGACCGGCTGTGTGAGTAACTTCTCTGGCCCCGCCCCCAGAGGAGGGAGGGGGGAGATAGAGCTCTGTGAGGACGCTGCAAGCTTCCTGTCCTCCTGCTTCTAACAGAAGAGACGCTGCTCGTGACCGGTAAGCAGCATGGCCCCAGCAGACTTTTTTGGGGTCTGATTAGAAGACGACCCCGATTATAAGACGAGGGGTATTTTTCAGAGCATTTGCTCTGGAAAAACCATCGTCTTATAATCGAGCAAATACGGTACTTTGCATCTGTCTCTACCTGGGTGTCTGCACGTTTCTTGAAAATTAACCTCTCCAAAACTCCTCATCTTCCCTCCCTCCAATGCTAAGATTCCCCCATGTATCTCCCTCAATGGTGCTATAATCTCCCCGTCTACTCATGCACGCTGACTCCGACCTTTCATTCACACCCCATATACAGTCTGTCTCTAAAAACTGTTGCCTACATCTTAAAAACATTGCCTGCATCCGTCCCTTCCTAACACAGCATGCCACTAAGGCTCTTGTCCATGCCCTGATTATCTCCCGTCTTGACTACTGTAACTCTGTCTTAGCCGGTCTCCTTAACCTTCTCACCCCTCTACAATCCACCATGAATGCTGCTGCAAGACTTACCTCTCACATCACTTTACTAACGGCTCTCCACTGGCTGCCTGTGCGCTTCAGGATTCATTTAAAAAATCATCACTCTTCATTATTTTCAAAGCCCTTCACAGTGGTTCCCCTCCCTACATCTCCTCACTCATCTCTAAATACACTCCTAACCGGTCTCTCCGGTCATCCAAAGATCTCCTTCTATCCTCTCCTCTGATTTGTAGCTCTCATGCCCACTTACAAGATTTTTCAAGGGCTGTCCCTATCCTCTGGAATGCCCTCCCCCGGTCTATCCGTCTCTACCCCTGCCTTTATTCCTTTAAAAAATCCCTCAAGACCCACTTCTTTAAGGATGCTTACAACATAGCACACTAACGCCCTCCCATATTCCTTTAGCACACCTTTCCTAGTCCCTCTCTTGCAATACTTTTACTAGTGTGGCTGGTCTATCCCTAACAGTGCCTATTGTTAATACAATTACCTTTTACCTATTGTGTCATACACCCTAAATTCCTCTAGATTGTAAGCTCGTTTGAGCAGGGCCTGTTGTCTCTGTTAGTCAATTTGTTATGTTACATACTACTTGTTATGTCCTGTCAACCCATTGTACAGCGCTAAGGAATTTGATGGCGCTATATATAACAATAAATAATAAAATAATAATAATACTTTAGTTAAATTAAGATGATAAAGCACTATGCTGAAATGTATATTTCTATGCATTTCTGATTAATATGTAGTTAATAATACACATAATTGATTTTACAATCTCATCATGTTATCACTATAGTGATAGTGATTAAATTGATATAACTATTCACCTCGATTAAACCTTTACCTGCAGTGAGATAATTTATTCAAAGGTTTTTAGACAGCTCCTGGGGTATTACTAGGGAACATAAGCGGAACTTAAGCACAAGGTCAAATTTTGTGAAAGTAAACTCAATACAACCACTTGGGAGTTCTTTGCTATGCAATTTTCAATGAATATATAGGTATAGTGCAATTATTACACTTAATTGATTTCAGATTCTCATCAGGTAATAACTGTAAATGTAATGGTATTATAACTATAATATGTCCTTGTTTCTAGGGCTTCACTAAAACATTACCACTGTGAAGATACATACTTAAATTAATGTTAATTTAAAAAATTAAGATTATGATGAAATGTATATTTCTACACAACAGAAATGATAAGATTACACTTGACTGATTTAAGGTTCTAATCTATTATATAACTATGATGGTAGTGGTTAAATTGATATAACTATGCACTCTGATGAATCCTGCATTTATACTAAGATTAGATATATCAATATTCAAGAGATTTAATTAGGTAAAATATGTACTTGGTTAAATTTCTAACCTTGTGAAGAGAAACACACAATACAATTGATAAGATATTTTTTTTGAGATGATTTTTTTTAATTTGAGATGATTACGCACTTTGAAATATATTTTTCATGAAGAAAACTCATTTGAAGGGTCTTTAGATTTTTCTAAACATGTACACTGGAATATATATTTTTTCTGTGAAGCAAAACATTTGAAACATGAATGTCTCAGAACCACAGCAAAATCTTTACCAGTATCGTTTATTTCCTTAAATCCACAATGCAATATCTCATCTGAGGCGTTAACGTTGACTGACACTGACGTGACTGAGGTTGCATCTCTCTCCATGGCTAAGCACATCACATAAATCACTTACATTTTACTGAATGATGTTAGCAAAGTACATGCAAGTGTCTGCAATTGAACTTTTATATATCTTCATTCATGTCCTTCACCCTGCTGCAGAGGAATGGGATGCACAAGACCAGAAGCCATGCTCCATCTCATCCTGTTCTAAGTAGATGGGGTTTCAAAAACTACCTTTGATGGGCATCGCTTACCCTGCCCCAGCCCTTCCACCGTGGTGATGCAAAGGATAAAATTTGAAATATTTGGATTTGGATAGGCATGACGTTATCATGTAAATCTCTTTCCCTCTATCCTTACCTCTGTGGTATAGAGTGGAGGCAGTTAAATAAAAAAAGAACATAAAAAGACCTACATACTGATCATTGTCGCGCATAGCGGTGGATGAATGTACATAATAACACTTTTGTGTACAATACAGTGAAAGAAATCACTATCCACCCTCTTGGCCTAATGTCCATCCTTACCTTTTCAAAGCCTTTCTTATCAATGGTCTGCAAAGTCATCGATCGCTAATTTTCAGGCCGCAAGGAAAAGGGTTCATCATAAGAAAAGTAAAATTAATTCCAGCTCTCCCGAATTGATGCAAGAGTGTACTATACACGGATCAGCCATAACATTATGACCACCCTGCCTTAATATTGTTGTAGGTCCCCCTTTTGCGCCAAGAACAGCGCTACTCGTCAGGTTCACTGGACCTCTGAATGGTGTGCTGTGGTATATGGAACCAAGATGTTAGTAGCAGATCCTTTTTATTATGTAAGTTGTGAGGTGGGGTCTCCATGGATACATCGCGGTGGCATGTGTTCTCTAGGTAAGCAACGTACACAGCCATACATGTGATGTAAAAGAAAAGGTAAAAGAAAATTCAACAGACCACGCCACCTTTTTCAATTGCTCTGTGGTCCAGTTCTTATGCTCATGTTCCCATTGTAGGCTTTTTTGGCAGTGGGCAGGAGTCAGCATAGGCACCCTGACTGGTCTGGGGCTATGAAGCACCATATGCAACTTTCTACCAGAAACAGCATTAGCTTTTTCAGCAATCTGAACTACAGCAGCTCCTCTGTTGGATTTGACCACATCGTCCAGCCTTCACCCCCCCCTAGGTGCATCAATTAGCCTTGGCAGGGGAGGGCTGGGCAATTGCCCCCCTAAATCTAAACTAAACGTCCGCTGCATGCTGATGCTGCTGGCCGGCGCTACTGTATATAAAAATCTGTGTGTGTGTGTGTAAGTAAATGTGTAAGAGGAGGGGGACTAAAACATAATGCTTTTTTATTCTTTAAACAAATAAAACATCTCTGTGTCTGTATGTGTAAGATTGTGTGTGTGTAAGAGTGTGTAAGGCTGTCTGTGTGCCTAGGTGTATCTGTGGAGGAGGACAAACAACATTATGTTCTTTTATTCTTGAAATAAAAAAAATCTGTGTGTAAGGTTGTGTGTGTGTGTATGCACGTTTGTGTTGAAGTCTGTAAGTGGAGAGGGACAAACAGCAAAATGCTTTTTTTTTATTCTAAAAAAAATAGAAACCAGTATGTGTCTCTAAGTGTGTGTAAGGTTGCCTCTGCATGTCTGCAAGTGTGTGTGCAAGTTTCTCTCTGTGCGTAAGTGCATTTGTGTAAGTGTGTCTGTGGAGGGGGACCAACAACATAATATTTTTTTTAATTCTTGAAATAAAAAAATCTGTATGTCTGAGGTTCTCTCTGTTTGTGTAATGTTGTATGCGTGTTAGTGTGTAAGTATGTCTGGCTGTGTGTCTAGGTGTGTCTGCGTAAGTGTGTCTGTGGAGGGGGACAAACCACATAAAGTTATTTTTTATTCTTTTAAAAAATGGAGATGGAGATTTTATTTATTTTTATATAGATATATTTGTATAGACACATACTTTATTTATAAACACTTATATATAGACACATGAGTTCAGCTCCCCAGTATCACCTCTGTCCCCATTCAGCTCCCCAGTGCCAGCTCTGTCCCCAATCAGCCCTTCCAGTGAATTAATATTTGAGAGTGTATGGTCCCACTTTAAGGTATGATCCTGTTAGGCTATTCACAGAAGCCTTAACAATTTCCCTGCTGCCAGGGGAGGGCTGTCAGTCTAAGGCCTTGGGGGCAAGTCTAGTCAAGTGGCCCGTTGCGCCACCGAATCAGCCCACAATTCATGCCCATCTTTTCCTGATTTTCTAAAGCATATGGAGGTTATGTGATGGGATTGGGAGTACATCAGTACACTTAAAAAGCCAACATACATGGGATGCCTGAAGCCACAATTTACTGCCACTAATCCTTGAGTGGTATTTTCAGTAGAACAATAATCCGATATAAGATATTAATATAATACCATGATATATCGCTAAAGGGCGTTGTGGAGTTTTTATTTTGCAATAGAATATATAGCTATAATTATTAATGGTGTTTCCTACTCTTGGCTACTATATTCATACAGTCTCCTGAAAAAGAAAGTACACCTTTTTTTTGTTGTTATTATGTCCTGATGTAAAACCATAGAATTCACATATCAGGACATTATAACAATCACCTTTTCCTTAGCAGGTCTCAAAATTAGATGAATACAACCTCAGATGAACAACACATTACGTATTACAGTCATGATTTACTCAACAAAAATAAAGCCAAAAGGAGAAGCCATGCATGCAAATCTAATTGCTACTCCCATAGGAATTAATATACTAAGTAGCAAACGGGTGCTGCTAATGCCCTTGATTAATTGATCATCAGCAAGTGTGACCACCTCTATAAAAGCCGACATTTTAGCAGTTTGTTGGTCTGGAGCATTCAGGTGTGTGTTAACACAATGCCAATGAGGAAATACATCAGCAAAGATGTTAAAGAAGCAATTGTAGCTGGCCATCAATCTGGGAAGGGTTATAATGTCATTTGCAAACAAGTTAAACTCCTTTATTCTACAGTGAGAAAGTTTATTCAAAAGTGGAAAATATTCAAGACCGTTGCAAATCTTCCCAGGAGTGGACATCTCAACAAACTCTCCCCAAGGTCAAACTGCACAGTGCTATGAGAAATTTCAAAGTTACATGAGTTACATCTCAGGCTCTACAGGCATCAGTTAGCATGTTAAATAACAAAGTTCATGACAGTACAATTAGAACAAGACTCACACCACAAGACTTCTGGAACAATGTCCCTTGGACAACATATCAGCACAAACACCTCATACCAACTGTCAAGCATGGTAATGGAGGGGTGGTTGTGGGCTTGTTTTGCAGCCACAGTACTTGGGGACCTTAAAGTAATTGAGACGACCATGAACCCTGTTGTATAAGAAAGTATTCTAGAGTAAAATGTGAGGCCATCTGTTCGACAGCTAAAGCTTGGTTGAAATTGGGTCATGGACACTGATCCCAAGCACACCAGCAAATCTACAGCACAGTGGCTGAAAAAGAACAGGATCAAGGTGTTGCAACGTGCCAGTCAAAGTCCAGACCTCAACCCAACTGAAATGCTGCAGTAACGTTGTAAAGAATAGTGTCCCCAAATTCCTCCCCAACAATGTGAGAGACTGATAAAGTCATAGAGAAAACAATTGCTTAAAGTTATTGCTGTTAAAGGCGGTTCTACAAGCTGGTGAATCATAAGTACTTAGTTTTTCACACATGGGTTTTCTACAGTGTAATATTTCATGTCTTGTTCATCAGATGTTGTATTTACCAAATCTTTAGACCTGCTAAGGAACAGATAATTGGTATTATATATATACATACATACATATACACACACAAATATACATAACACATAAACAAATATTTTACTCCACATACCTGCTGCAGATAATTCACACATCTGCACATGAAATCACCAAACACCCAGCTAGGCAACGAGTAGAGGGTGGCAGTAAAAGGTACACAGCATACAAGGAAGATGATATCGGTAGTAGCAAGATTGGCTGAGGACATAAATATACACATATTAAGAAGCAACAAGTTCAGATTTTTTAATTTGATATTTTTTCAGCTGTTCAATTATTATTTTATTGCATGTTATTTTTTCATAGAATTCATGTAACAATATATTCTAATGTAAAAACAGCCAGATCGAACATCTAAATGGCTTTAAATAGTAATCTGATCTACCATATCACTTCATCAACAAATTCTAATATGTATCCTGATGAAAACTCTTTATTTCTATGGCTAACACAGTGTTCCTACCTAAACCATATATTAACGCATACAACACACTATTTATTGGGACTTTACTCAAAAACATTTTACACACCTGCAATTGATAAACTCACACACATATTAATTTACATGGGGTTTTTTTTTTCTGAAAAGCAGAATGCCTACCCTATTTCACAACGTTCATTCTAGCACTTTTCATAGAGCCATTTCCCCACCAACCTCTTTTGCTCCACAGCGCAAATGAAAAAAGTTTTCATGAGAACTTTAGTGTAAAATAGCTGGGGTGGTAATTATTAGCCACAACTACCCAGTCTACAAAATGTATATGATGGCCATACCTGAGAACTCTCCGGGTTTGACCCAGAGATTGTTTTGACACGTCCCGCTCCCCGCCCATTTTTCCTTTAAATGGGGGTGTTTCCCGCTGCCGCTGGGGTGTTTATTCTGGGACTCATAGAGGATTACTAATTTTGGACTATACCTTGCTTTTATTACCACTTGACTTGACATTACGGCCATTTTTTAACTTTTTAACATTCGATCATCTTTTATACACATGTAAAGTGTAATTTCAGATTTGTTTTGCTAGGGACTGACACTGGAACATAGAGGAACCATCCTTCCAGGACTCAGAGGAACTTGGGATCCACAGGATTCACATCAGGAACTTCACCAAAGACCACTCCAAGAAATCACATCAGAAATGCTTGACATATCCATCTAAATGTGAGTGCACCCTATTACTGCGTATATACTAGTTTTGAAAGATATCATCCTATGGTCGATATATTTCTTTCCTTCTATGTCCGCGGCGGTGAGGAATTGACACACACATAAAGGAATTCATTTTTGGAGGCTATAAAGGCTCATACATATTGTGAGTGTAACTATTGAAGTTTTGTGTTCCTGAAGTTCCAGAGTGTCTTACCGTATTACACTATCTTTTCGTATTTTGCTTTATCCGAGTGATTGAGATCGCGAGTTTCAAGCACCCCTAGACAGAAGTCGTGAATATTATTATAGACAAGGTCAACAAAAGTTAGTGTTTGTATTGTGCACCCCCACAGGCCATTCATCAGTTACTGGCTACTATTCCCATAATAATCAACTAGCAATGGATTGGAAACAAAAGAGTTGGGAAGTATGTGTGTGTGAGCATCTATGTGAGTGGGAGCATGTAAACATGTATGTCAGAGTTAGTATCTGTGTGTGTGTTGGCGTAATAAGTGTCTAAACCTGGTGAAATGTGAGCGTGCGTGTAAAAATGAAATGTGTGCCAGCGTGTATGTGAGTTATAAAGGGCCAAGGAGCTGTTGGGGGGGGCAAATACTCTCTGTATGCTCCTGATTCAAACCATCCTACTGTTCCTTGGAGACCTCCATGAGAGATCAAATAAAAATGGTCTGCTAATTTTGGCAATGGTATATGTGGTGCATGGATACAAAACCCATTAACGGATGTCAGCCCTTCAGTATCTGGAATATGTTTATCAATCCATTCTTCAGATGCATTCCCCGTATTTAGATTTCCTATGACACTTCAATTAATCAGCAAATTACACATTTACAGGAAAACAAACCTCTTAAGGTAGGCTTTAATGCCTATTTATTTAATGGACCTATGTTTCAAAGTCAGTAATGGCAGGGGATACATAGGATGCAGGGGTATTTTAGTCCCTGCTTAGCTGTAATTTATTGCACCCACGCAAACCATATATTGTTTTTTTTCAGGACAACTAGGACTTTCTTCTGAAACTATTACAAATGGCATTACTTTGGTTTATTTCTTTCACATAATATGTGCAAATAAAGAACAAAACATTTTATTGATATGGCCATATTTCATGTTTTTGGGATGCTATAGGTAGGGTCTAAATTAGAATATGCAAATCTTACATTGCTTAAACTTGGAAATTTTACTGATCGATTTACTGGGCCCATGTCTGATTTGAGCCAGTATGGTGGTCCCATATTTCAACAATTTAAAATTTAATGCCTCCCACCTCACCCATGCAACTTACTAACTTTTACGCTAAAATTCCTTATTCATTTACCCTAACACTAAAATTCAATACTAAAGAACCCTAACCCCAAATGAATAAAATAATGTGTGTATTCATAAGGTTAAAGAAAATTAACACTTAAGGGTAAAAAAACAAATCGGTGGTATACATACTACTGCTATAACCACTATGATTAAACAAAACTTTTATTCATTAAATTATTTTTAATTGTTTTTATTGGATACTAAGCACAATAAAAAATATGAACATTTATTCCTCACAGATCAACACACCCGGAACACACACATAGGACTCACCCCAGCACCCAAGTTACATCCAAGGACTGAGGCTAAAGAAATTCCAAGGCAAGGATTATACGACCTAAATGCACATCTTGGGGCTAACTGAAGAAACCCATATTACATAGTGCTTCCAAAGAAATCTTCAAGGCGAGGATTATATCGCCCAAGGGCATACTTTGGAGCTAACTGAAGAAGCCCCCACCAAATGTGATTAGCCCATGCGGCCTTCATTTTACAAAAAATAAGCTTTGAGACATATTGCACTATTGTGTTTCTCTTTCTTTCATATATTCACATCCGTGAGAGCGCAGCCACTAGCCCCCTTGTGAAGTAATAATAATGCGTAGACTGTCAAAATACACACTTATACATATAGCTCTTACAAATGCAAGCTCATACACACACACAGACATTCACGCTTGCCCTTAGGCAAACATTCTGGCTTACACTTAACCTTGGAGCCACACACTTACTTGCATACTTACACTTTCACAAACACACTCTCTCACCTTTCTAATTCTATTTCACTTTTGTCATATCTCTCCCCTTTCTCATAATCTCCTCTATTTTTCATCTCTCTCCTTTCTTCCAATCTCCCACATCCTTATTTTCTCTATTTCTCTTGATATCTTTTATTTCTCTCCTCCTTACTAAAACCATTTTCTTGCTATCTGACCGCTTTCTACTTCCTACCTTAGTCTGTCTCCTTTTATTTCTATTTTTGATTGTGATTTTGTGGTCAGAGCATGAGGTGTGTTCCTTTCAGACCTCCGGTACAATGACATCATATCCCAGCTCTCAGCATCAATCGCCAGCTGTTTCGCAAGGGAGCGCTGAAGCATGGGTCATAGGAATAGACCTCTCCCTCCCATCATTTTGGGCTTTTACAGGGAGATCCAAGCTGGCAGGGTTATAGACGTTAAGACCATCCCTGCCTGTGTGCTGTGGCGCCTCTCTCATTAAGGCACCCTAGGTGGCTTCCTGGGCTGCCTAGTACTAAGACTGGCCCCATGAAAGAGAGTAATGTTTCAAATCCTTGACTTCATTATACATTGCAAAGGTCCAACCCAAGAGAGATTCTTCTGCAAAAAAGAACCCTGTCTCATACATAGTTAAATCAGCAAGATCTCTCACTTATTGAACTATACATAATACAGGGCTACCTCAGCCCTTGTTGGACAAACTTGCCATTGTTGGTCTTCATAATGAGTGAGGGAGCTGAAACCACACCTCTAATGCAAACTTTCCTTCCAACTCTCCCTTTCTCATTTAGAAAAAAAACACCGTATTCTCATGTCTGTCAAGGTAAAAGGCAGGCATTAACCCAATAAAGATAACTCATATTTAATGAATGTTATATTAATTACATTCACTGATGATACTATTTTATTTTGGTGGATAATATTAGCTACTAAATTCTGAAACATTACGGTTTTTTTTCCCATGGACCTTATTAATCAATTAAAGCAATAAGTAGTGCTTTCATTTTTGTCTACATGTAGTTAAGCCTGTATTCGTGCGGTACATTGTGGCCAATTGCTATTGTTTCCTGAAGCATGGGGAAATAAATGTAATTATTGATGATCATCAGAGGCAGGGATAATTTTTGCAGTATTCAACAAGTGACCATTTGTTTTTGTGAAGAGGATAGACTGTTACATTTTCCTAAATTCATTAAAAAAAACCCTATTAACTCTTTCACAATTCATTATTTAGATAATCAGTACAGAGAGAGGATCACACACACATATCCTAAAAATGATATGAAATGAAATAAAGATGCACACAGAGACAGGTAGTTTACTGGATGTATTAATCTGGAAAAGACAAATTTGCTTTAAAATTAGCAACTTTTTACAGAGCAACCTTTATATTAAGCATTCTTGGGAATTCTCTGGGACTTCTCATGGGACCCACTGATTTGCCACCATAGAACCACTTTGCCTTCATTCACTTTAAGTCACACAGATACATTTTAAAGTTGCATGCAAGCGTTATAGTTTTTTTTTTTCTTGGTGGAACACCCTTTTTAAACTTCAACTCCTGGTTTCTTTTCGAGTTGGTTCATCCCAGGTAAACTTTTGATGTTTATTTTGGTATAGGTTGGCAGTGAATTTTCACAGTGAATGCTGAAAGTACAAATTCAAAGTATACATATACATACATATATAGTTTGGAAG
Organism: Spea multiplicata; assembly: GCA_009364415.1. Lineage (NCBI taxonomy): Eukaryota > Metazoa > Chordata > Amphibia > Anura > Pelobatidae > Spea > Spea multiplicata. The sequence continues at coordinate 70,896 of VKOC01017768.1, forward strand.
AGAGACAAGAAAGAGAAAAACAGACTAGATGAGCAGGATGGTTCTAATCTGCTGTCAAATGCCTTGATTCTGGTTTTGCAATGTCCCATATTTTTAGCATTAGCAAAAACATATCCTTTACTATTATAAACGCATACAGCTATAATATAGAATTTTAGAATAGCACAATATAATGAAATATTTCTAGCTTACCGATGTAGAAGTTAGTGACTGTCTTCATCTGTTTGTGTTTGTTTATGACATATATCACCAATGAGTTCCCAACAAGTCCCACAAGCATGATGAGGGCAAAGAAGAGGGGGACCAGCCAGGCGTCCACCAGTTGAGGAGGGCTCTGCTCTAAACTATATAAAGTAAGATTAAGTCGATATAGCAGGCGATCTAGGTAAGACTTTGACCCACGTGTTGAGCCATTAAGCCAGGACACAAATGAAAAATTCCTGTCTGTGACTGCCATCAATTCAACAAGCTTTTGTGCTTTGCTTAAATCTGTAATCAGTTGAAGGGGTTCAGACTCCTGTATCTTTCAGTGACCAACGTATGCTAGTTTTTTTTAGGAAATGCTTTGCAGATCGACAAAGGTAGTTCTTTGCTGTATGGTGCAAATCCCAGTTGTATCAGCCTTAAAACATGATTTTTGCAAAACAGCAGCCAATAAGGTTTACATCAGCAAATGATCATTATCTACATCCCTCCCCGATGTTTGAAATCATGCGTGTGGCTCATTTCTGCACAGAGTACTATCAGCACTGAGACAGCAAGAAATAAGAGAACAGTGTCTACAATCAGTAGTCCTCCGAGTCATATAATGTGCTGTTTTTTTCAATTAAAACACCTTTAAATCCCTATTAACTGTGGCAGCCTATTAATAATTAAAGTGACAGTAAATAAAAATAAAAAATATGAAATATGAAGAAGCAAAAACCAAAGTGCTGCTGAATTTACTTACTGGGTATCTTGTTTAACCTGTTAAGGACAGGTCTATTGTGCACATAAAGGACATATCAAGTTTTATATGTTTTTATTCAACTCCTAATTCTGTCTTTGTTATTTGCGGTACCCACACAAATGATAAATAGTTTTTAAACCACATTCATATGTATAACACAATATTTATTAGTTATAAAGTACCGTATTTGCCCGATTATAAGACAAGGTTTTTTTCAGAGCAAATGCTCTCGTCTTATAATCGGGGTCGTCTTATAATCAGACCTCAAATAGGTCTGAACAGCACAATTAGGAGCGCATGTACATGAGGGAAAAAACAAAATAAAACACAATGGTGTAGTAAATAAAAACAGAGTGCAAAAGTAAATATAAGTACCACTCACAAGTGGACTGTAAATGTGTGCTCTTCAAAACACCAATGTTCAGGTCTTGAATACTGCAAATGGAAGTAGACAAAAAATGGCGCAGTATCTCCAATAGTCGGATGTAAATGAAACAAATTACACTTACAATTGCGGTGGCACCACTCATATAGAACAGTGCATATACGTGTTAGTAAAAATCCACCGATAACTGGTACAAATGAAGTTTATTATATCCCTCTACGCGTTTCGCCGATCGCGTGTCGGCTTCTTCAGAAGTAATTTGAAATTAAAATCAAATAAAACACAATAAAACACAAATAGGTCTGACTATGAGACGACTAAGATCCAGATCCCCCGCATCTGCAGGGGACCTGGATCCTCCTGTCCCGCCCCACTCCAATCTCTGACAGTCGGGGAAGGTCTGCGCGATGGACGCAGACAACCCCCGCTGCTAACCACACCTCCATCCTGCTGCAGCGTAAGACAACTACACGCTGCCCCGGCTACATGACAGAGGAGTCAGTTCTTTTAAGTTTATGATTGCCCAAACAGTCCTTTACATACTTTACTATTATTGTTTTTAATATATTTGGCTTGATGCTAGGGTTGTTTTCTGGGACACATCAATTTTTCACAGAATGCTGACCACAACCATGCCCTATGGGATAGATAAAGTCACATAAAGAAATCACATTTTAACAGCATCGATAATTATGTCCATATCAGGTACATATAAAAACAGTAAATGTCCACAAAAAAACGGGCATTTTAAAAAAACAAAAACAAATTTAATTTGCCTTTTTTCAGGTTGTTTTGGGGGGTTTTTTACCATTACCTTGTGAACTTTGTATATTCCAGAGATAACTCTGTATGTATAAGTGTGTGCGACCAAGAATGTATAAGTGTATGAGAGAAGTAATGTATGTGTGAAAGTGTTTATATGTACGAGCATGAACTTGTTTGTGTGTTAGCATAGATGTGTATGAATACGTGTCTGAGCATAGATATGTATGTATAAGGATATGTGAGCATTAATGTGTATTTAAAAATGACAAAAGGTGCTTGTGTTGTGTTTAGAATCTGACCTCCACTTAGTGTTGTTCCCAGGGCTGCCATCAGGGGGTACAACCATTACAGTTCTAAGGGGTCCAGTTGTCCTGTGGGGCTAGCTTGGAGAGACATAGTCTCCCTTCTTCATTTTAAAAAATACTCCCACTTGCCAGAGTGAATGAAATTATGCTGGTTTACAATTACCATTGCTGTTCTTCTCCATATTGGCCATTAACTATCTCCTGTTAGTGTTTCACCCTATTGGCCAACTTCCCTTAGATTCCACCTTTCACTGGCCTCTCTCCCATTGACTCTGACTTCCTTTACATTGGATTGGCAGCTTCAATTTGGTCCCTCCCTTTATTCATGTCCCCTTGCCTGTGTGGGAGCTGGAATTCTAGTAAGAGCATGTCAGGACTTGGGTAATCAGGTCAGGTAGGAGCCCATGTGCAGGGGATACTTGGGGTTCGGTCTCTAACCCACAATGCATGATTATGCAAAGATACCACAAGCAGAAATCTAGGTAATGCAATATATTGTATGTATTAATGAGCAACAAATAAGGGTTGATACAGTCTGTTCCGCAAGAAACCGGGTGGCAAGGATAAATAATTACCGGTCACATAAGTCCTTTTGGCAGGTGAAGCCCACTTGGAAGGGCACGAAAGGAGGTGAGCCCACTTGGAAGGGCAAAAAAGGCATGGAGCCCACTTGGAAGGGCATGAAAGGCGCGGAGCCCACTTGGAAGGGTACGAAAGGCACGGAGCCCACTTGAAGGGAAACAAAGCAGGGAATCCACTTGATCAGGACACAAAGCAGGTAACCAGGAATGGTACAGGTGCAGAGCCACAGCAAAAAGGTCTACAGACTTCAATACAAAGGCCCTGACTGAAGGGCAGAGCTGGATGAAGTAGCCAGGATTCAATCCCTGAAACAAGGCGCAGCTGGATGTATTGATTAGGGCTCAACTCAGGTAATAAGGTACATCTGATCCTGGTAATTCTGAGTTCTCCAGAGGGCGGAGGATGGCCACTAGTGGTTGCAGATTGATATACCACATGTATGAAAAAGCCATGGTTCAGGCAGCAAAAAAGTGGACCCGGACAAAGAATCTTTATTTTTAACTTTTTCTATAACAGATTTGTACACACTTCTGGTATTCAGAGGGAGGGATTCTGTTATTTTAAACAAATAAAATATGGAGAGTTGGTAATGTGTGATTAGAACTAATGTGAATTGTGGTGCACCGTGTGCACTCCTGTCTGAAGGGGTGTGATGACACATTGGAGTGAGGACTTACTCTCTCTCTGCACTACGAGAGGGGTTTTGATGCTGCATTACTGCTGCTGTCTGCCTATTTAAAGTCTGGTCAGACCAGCAACAGCAATAAAAGAGCCGCAACAAGCCTTTGATCGCTGCCACAGGAGCGATCATGCAGCATAAGCCCTGAGTCCAGCTGCCATAGGCAGCTTCAGGGACAGGGCTGATCGTTTCTTCGATGAGTGTGGAGACCAGGCCTAACCCTCCCCTGCTGCCCGATCGCTCTTAATGTAGCATTAAACCCCCTTCAATGTCGAAGGCTTGTGGGGACTAAATCATAGTCAATCCTGTATTCCTATGGTGCATTAGCATTGACAAATTAGAAAAATAACAGCACTGACCCGGTAGTCAATTCCAGGTCAATTGCTTTCATTTGGATTAGCTGGAGTTGAAACTGCTGCAGAACCTATTATAGTGGGCTGATACGAGTGATCTGATAATTATGAAAGAGAGAGGGGTCATCTAAAGTGATTAAAATAGTATTCTTACTATTAATAGTATATGGATGAATTAGTATTCTTGTCATTTGGTTTGCAGAATGGTAACGTAAACCTGCAGTAGTTACTAATTTTGCCTGTCATTGAGTTGGCAGAAAGGTAATTAAGGCGCAGTGTATTTCTTTCTTGTTACCTCCTTGATAGTCCCTTTTGCATATAACCTCTTTACCATACCTGGGAACTTCTGGGCTCCGGTTACCCAGAGACTGCCCACTGATGTCGTTGGACGTTCCTGCTGATGTCGTTGGACGTTCCTGCTGATGTCAGGAGGCGTTCCTACTGATGTCAGTAGGCGTTCACGTGGACATCGCGGGAAACACCCCCATTTATTGCCCAAATAAATTGGGTGGGGAGTGGTGCCTGTCAATAGCCCACTCCTGCAACCCAGAGGATTCGGGTGTTAACCCAGAGAACCGGAGAAGTAGTGCTTCTCCCAGAGTTCTTCGGGTCAAACCCAGGTTTGCTCTTTACATTAGATACCATGATAAGTATGAATGGTCCCTTTATGTGGAAAAATAACATCTTCTGGTGTGAAATCACTGAGCTCTATGTCAATACAGCCAGGTGATAAGCAGACTATCAACAATTGGGATCAAGTATTACCAATTATAATTGTAATATGAGTTTATAGGTTTGAAGCAGTCATTAGTGCTCATTAAAGCATTAACTGTTGTTAATATCTAGATAAATTAAGTAATATTATCAAAGAATGGTATTTAAAATATATTTTTATAAAGGAACAATTGGATGTTTATATAATATATATTTAATCTATATATATATTTTTTTTTTTTTGCAAGGGCATGTAGCAAGTAAGTAAGAAACCTAAATCATTAGAATGGGAACAATATTGGTATGAGGAAAGTATGGCTGAACAACAATATGTGTTTCTTCCAGCTGATTGAGCTATGAAAAATTGTCACGCAATATCCAAAGCGTTTATGGGAAAAAAGCGTTTTAAATCAGACATGAGGCGCTAAAACCTCTGAAAAAACTCAAGGACATCTGCCTTATAATAACATTAACATTTCTGGTCATGTTTAGCTGTGATTTTCTCTCATTTACTTAACCCACACAAATTATAGATTTTTTTTAAGGACAAGAATGACTTTCCTTGGAAAAATACAAAAAAGGACCCTTTCTTATTTTTATTTGAAAATGTTTTACTCATCTACAAAAGCTAATGAAAAGAACCTGCAAAAAAGATTCTAATATTTGTCCAGAGTTTAGTAATACCCACTGTTTTTTGTAAATTATAGGGCAAAAAGTACACATAACACAGGGCTTGACAAATTTGTTGTGAATCTAGGCGCCAGGTAAAAAAGTTAGGAGCCAGGATTTTTTTAAACTAACAGTTGGTCAGGAGGGATCTGATCATCATCAGCCCACTTACTAAACTCACAGCGTTTGACCTGGAAGCACCCTGGACTTTCAGGTCAGTGCTGTTTGTTTTTTTCATTTTTTTTTAACTCTTTCGATGCTGATGTTCCATTGGAGCACAGCATTGACAGATATTTAGTCCCCACAAGCTTGTGGGGACAAATGTTAACCCCTGCAATGCCACGAATGTGTCATACACAATTGTGGCATTGAAGGGGTTAACACTGCACTGTTGCTCTCATGGAGAGCGACAGTGGGGCTGGTTGGGGCTGGTCTCTACACTCATGGCGAGACCAAAGAATCCTCTCCCCTGTCCCTGAAGCTGCCTCTGGCAGCTGGGACGCAATTTCTGTTCTATAGACCAGCCATTGCAGGGGGAGTCTCTGATGACTGCTGTAGGCTTCCATGCCTACAGGAATCATCAAAGGGCATGTGGGGGCTCAGTTTTGCTGTTGCTGGTCTGCCTGGCCGACAGCTGACCACTGACCACCAGCAGCAGAGCCCCGTACAAAACGGGAATTAACCCCTAAATGCGGCATTGAAGGAGTTAA